>PVKA01003119.1:0-26919 GCA_004027165.1 Ctenomys sociabilis | reverse complement strand
GTTAAAGAAGAAATTAAACAATATCTGCAATTAAATTAAAATATAAATACAAGTTATCAGAACCTGTGGAATGCTATGAAAGCAGTCCAAAGAGGGAAATTTATAGCATATTATTCTCACATCAAAAAAAAAAAAAAACAAGCACAAATAAACAACCTAACGTTGCATACACCTCATACTTTTACAGAAAGAAAAAAAGCATAAGTCAAGCCCAAGGCCCACACAAAGAAGAAATTATGAAAAAATGCAGAAATTAATGCAATTATAATGAAAAAAGCAATACAAAGAATAATGAATCAAAGCAGTGGTTCTTTAAAAGAATAAATAAAACATAAAGCCTTAACCCACCTGATTAAAAAAGGAAAGGAAGAAAAACCTCACATTCATGCACTAAAGAATAAAAAGGGTGAAAAAAATTAACTACAGATCCTGTGGAAATTCAGAAAATCATCAATACATACCTCAATAACCTTTATTTTTATAGACTAGACTACACAGGAGAAGTGGACAGATTCCCAGAAACTTGTAAATTACCAAGGCTATTTCAAGGAAATATTTGAATAACCCAATATCAGTTAATGAAATTGAAAATGTATTTGAAAACTTACTAACAAAGAATATTTCAGGTGCTGATAGATGCAGAATTGAATGTTATATGAATACTTCATTTAAGGAAACTTGCCAAATGAACATAATTGGCTCTTGAATTAATTGGAAAATCATTAGCAGGGCTACATTTAGGGAAACAAATGGGTCAAATGTTGATATATATATATATAATATAAAGCACCTAGTTACTAGAAACTAGAATTTCTAGAAGGAAATTCTGTTTCTTCAAAAAAGGAACAAGCTGGCAGAGGCACACATTGAATCTAACAGATCTCCTTGTAATGACCACTAGCAAATACATGGAAGAATAATATAGATTATATGAAAGAAAGTCTAAAAGGATTTCTTTGGATTTTCAGGACGTCCAAAAACAATCTATAGTAGTAAAATAAGCTGGATTTCAAAGCCAAAATTGTCTAGATTATTGCATGACACTTTCTTTTGGAAAATAAAGGTAAACAATAGAAATTAAATAGATTTGGGGTATTCTAAATAAAAGAAGAGTAGCATCTGCAGTATCCAAAAGCATGAAATCCAAGAACCAGGTGATAGCTGACTTGGAAATGAGACAAATTTGTTTAGTCATAATTATTGTCACTCTGATATGAATCCTTGTTTGGGAATACCTATGTTGATTGGAAGCAATAATAAGAGAACTTTCAGAATATGACTCTTCAGTTGAGACTATTTTCTCTTTCACTTTAAAAGATTTTAAGAAAGCATGTATTAGAAACCTGAAATGTTTCTAATATAGTTGTTGTAAAAGTCAATTAAAACACAATGACCTGAGATAAACACTTGCTCAGTGTGATGGATAGTTACGGGTGGTCAACTTCTTACACTCATCTGAATTAAACTAGCATGGTGCTGGGTGCAGGAAGACCAGCTGAAGGTTATTGCTGGTAGCATACAGGCAGAACCAGGGATGCTGACAAAACACTGTTAGGGACACTGTTTGGAAAAACTGTTGTTGCTGTTGGAACCTGCTATTTCTCTTGGGCTTTTCAGTTGGAGGACCTTCTTAAGCTGGCTTTCCTGATGAATTTTGTTTTCTGTTTTGTTTTCTCTGTATTTTAGGGAAGTGTTTACAGGGTGTTCAGGGTCTTACTACTAAATCAGACTCATCGTGATTCTCCTTTTTACAACCTCCCAAATGCTGGGATTGTAGGTGTGCACCACCATGCCCAGTCTCAATTGCCCTCTCAGCATGCCCCAGGGAGCTGTGCTGGCATGCCCGGGGTTCCAGTCCCTAGCCCCTGTGTTTGCACTTTAATTCACTGAGCTAATTGGCCGGGCATTCCTGATGAACTTTGGAGGAGCTCTTGTCCTCATCTTGAGCATTGCTTTCTGGCTTCCAAGGGGAAGATATGCACTACTCAGCCTCATAGAGAAGTTTGTCCCATTGGCTTTTCTTATGGGAACTCAGCTTTCCTCATCACTGGAGGATCTCAAGACCTCACTGTTGCTGAGAATGGCTGTGGTACTTTTGGGGGAGCTCTGGTGCTTTGAACATTGCTTCCTAGCTCTAGTTCAGATCTCACAGCCTGCTATGACCTTGGGCCCTTTAGGCACAGACCTGTGAAGTAGGATGAAGACCCTCAGCTGGATTCTTCAGTATTTAGTGTTTGAACAGGTGTCCTGAACCTCTTATATTTGCTTATTGGGTGATTCATTATAAAATGCTATTACGATGTGTGTCCTCTATTATATTGCTCCCCTTGCAAAAGTCCTAAGCCACAATACTCTAAGGTTGGATACAGAGAGCAAAAGTATACGTGATTGGAACACAGGTTGGAATCTCTATGATATGTTGTAACAATTCAACATATTTCTTCAAAACAATGAGATTAATGTTTATTGACAGATTAATAAAAAGTGATGGTCAGTTAAAAGTTCCAAAATAGGATAATACCTATTCATTTCTTCTATCACATGGTAGCTTTACTCACTTATTTCTGTGTGAAAATAAGCTGAACTTTAATGATCAAATTGCTTTCAGCTTTAGAATCATGGGTAGTTTTGCACATCTACCATTTTCATTATCTGTTGATTAAGCCTGATTTTCGATTGGTTTCCTAAGACTTCCTTAAAAAATTGGCAGAAAGTCAGTGGCTTAAAACACAAGCACTTTTTTTCCCTACTATTATGAAGAGCTGAATTTCAAAACCACAAGATCAGTCAGAGTTACATTGCCTTCAAAGAATAGACAACAGAATCTTTCCTTGTGTGTTCCTGAACCTGGTGACTATTCCTCTTCCTTGGTTGGTAGCTACATAATCCTTATTTTCAATTTCATCTTTTTTTTTTTCTCTTCTCTGTCTTATGTTCTTCTATCTGTGTTGAATTTCCCATTTTGTTTTCATAAAAGCACACAATTTAAGCCCATCTGGATAGTTCTGGGTCCTTTTTTATAATAACTTTATGTCAAAATCCTTACCTTAATGACACAAAAGAGGATTTCTCACAAATAAGGTACCCAAAGGCCAGCGAAATGGCTCAGTGGATAAAATGCTTGCCTGACAAGTGCAAGGGCCTGAGTACAATCCCCAGTTCTGCAAATAATAATAGTAATAATAATAATAATAATAATAATAATAAGAAGAAGAAGAAGAAGAAGAAGAAGAAGAAGAAGAAGAAAGAAAGGCAACCGATACTAGCCATATAAGTCAATATACCCACTAAAATAGTATGACTTACCTAAAAGGATTATTACAAAAATCAGATAAAACAAGAAGCCTAAAATTTTGACAGGCTGTAGGACTGGGCATGTAGTTCACTGACACAGCACCTGGAAATTCAACTGCATACATGAAACAAACAAGCAAATAACCAGAAAACAAACAAGAAATAACATGCTTCAGATAGAATGCCTTTTGGGGTACCAGAGAATAACACTTTCCTTCTTGATTCGTGTATCATGGAAATGTTTTCTGATCAACAAATTATGTGTTTTGCTGAGATTAGACTCATGTTTCAATGTGTGTGATTGTTTATGTATATTACATCCAGGACATACGGGGCACAATATTTTATCCTGTTAGGCAGTGTTTAACTTCGCTATCTTAGAAAACAATTGGTATTTATAACACCTTGACAGCAAATATCTGGGTAAATATGTTATTAACAATGAAAAAATCTCTCCATTCAATATAAACAGTCTCCAAAGTGTTTTCATTTCATTCCCACTTGCATCTAACACAGAGAAAATAAAACATCATCTCACACTTACAGTCTGTGAAGAAAATAAGCAAGTCTCATACTAACCTTGTGCTCTTCATTACAAATAGATAAAAGCTATTTTAACATGCTCACATGTTAAAAAAAATCTCTCTACATTTACCACAATAAATGTATAGCTTTCAAAGTCTTCTGAGATCCAAAACATTGTCATGGAATATATATTGATTTTATTTTGGTAGGACAAAGAGAAAAACAAATTAGGCTTACTTTGTTTGATGCCATACATGAGAATTTAATATTTGCTAAAAACATTTAGTGTTGTATGTGAAGAAGTGTTAATGTACTCTTAGTGAAGTTTAGAGAACAGAACACACAAGCAATATTTTAAATCTATGTAAAGTCAGTCGCATCAAAATGCATAATGCTGCAAACACTTTCAAAAATGAAAATAATGTTACATGGCTTCAGGAATTAAAATGGCTTGACATAAACCTAGTGAATTATTCAAAGTTTGTAAGTAATTGAGAATATTATAATATTTTATTTTATTTTATTTTACTTTCATTGTCCTTTATGAAACACTTAAATACACTGGTTATATTATCTTATTAACTATAATTTGATAGTGTTATAGAGGTTACCCAGTAACTTAGGTCAAAACATTTCAATAGGTCCATTTAATCCAAAGTATGTGTTAATCATAACATAGGAAATTAAACATCATGTGTTATTTTTGATAGGCAACAGTATTTATTAGAATAGATTGTTAGAGTTGTAAGCCAATCAGTGTTTTAATACTGTTTGAAAATGTTTTAGTGTTTTTATGTTTTAATTTTCTAACTTACACTCTGTTTAAAAACAACAATAAAGCTTTTTCTGCCATCTTGGAGTCTGGGGAGGCCTGCTTGGAACAGGACTTCTAAGAGGCAATTATGTCTGGAAAACTGTGCACAAGGACATTTTTGCTGGCTATAAATGGGGTCTCTGGAACTAGAGGTAACACATAGCTCTTCTTAAAATTGAAGGTGTTTATGCCTTGATGATACTCAATTCTACTTGGGAAAGAGATGTGCTTATGTATCCAAAGCAAGAAGGAACACTGTGACTCCAGGTGGCAAGCCGAAGAGAACCAGAGTGATCTGGGGAAAAGCAACTCAGGCCCATGGAAACAGCGGCCTGCTTAGTGTCAAGTTCTGAAGCAGCCTTCCTGATAAGGCCATTGGACACCAAATCTGTGTGATGTACCCTCAAGAATTTAAACTACTGGAAAATAAAAGTGCATTTGTGCTCTTATATATAAACAAGAAAATAATAATACAGGTAAAGTTTAGAAAAACACATAAAATGACAATAAATATTAAAAATACATTAAGAAAAATGAATAAATAGAAGAAAATAACAATTTTCTTTTTGCTCTTTTATTTTTGTCTCTTTTTTTTGTTTCCTTTTTCAAGATAAGCAGTGCTAACTATGGGAAAAGTGATAGTATGCATTGGAGCAGAAGAATTCAGATTTCTTCTGCTTGTAATTATTAAAAGTTAGGAAACTCAGCCACACCCATAACCTGGGCTTGGACTGTGGTAAGTCCTTTCAACTTTCTAGTCTTTACAAGCCTGATAGAACTGGAAGACAATAGGGCTTTGGAAGGAGGCGAGCTGCTCGAGCTGAGAGATAGGCCTGGACCTTTCAGGTCAAGGGCATTCATCACAATTAGATCTGGGCACAAGACTTAGGGTCCTATTGTTCAAACTTTTACACCAAATTTTCTTTTTAAGTTGGAGAGCGATGCAGGCAAAGGTCTAACATATGGCTTGATCAATCATTTTTCTGCATAAAATATTCTTCTGTCTTCAGATTTAGGTGTTTATCCTACAATTCACTGAAGTTTTGGCAGAGAACATGATGCTGAATTTATAGCCTTCAAAGAGAAATTGAACAGGGTTTCCAGCAGCTGTTAGCAAACCTGCTGCTTCTTCTCAAGCAAAAAGATGCCCCTTGAGTAATTGCAACTCGTGTTAATGATGGTGTAAGATATGCTTTCAGACATGCAGGGCATTAAAGAATACCACAGATTTTCTCTTCCTGTATCCCTCCCATTGATTTGTTTCTCTCTCATAAAAGTATTTTTGTATATATTACTTTGTTCTCGTGAATTCACAATTTATTTCTGGGAGAAAGATTGGTTCAAGCTGTACATAATATATGCTTTTAACTTGACTAGTCATGGTAGTAGAACCTTAGAACTTTCTAGAAATACAGTCACATTTATTCAATAAGTACAGTGAACTAAGTTTGGAAGAAGAGCAGCAATTAAGAGAGTTAATGGTAAAAAGTTTGCAGAATTTTTCTGCATTTTGGAAGATTTCTCTTTTTCAATACTTTATAACACAGAGTAATTGAATAATCAATTGAAAAATAGAAGTTCTAACATCTCTGAGAAATATTATTAATATCTTGCTAGCATTTCAGAAAGCTTCTGTTTGAATTCTGTCCCTCATCAATTAGCAGGGAAAGAGAGGTAACAGAAAGATCTTATTATCACACTCCCATTTCCTTAAAAAGAACAACAAGTTGGTACACAAAGATATTTCAGGAGGCAAGAACTGCCTCACTATTAAGATGAAAAAATAGATGACTCCTAGAAAATGGAATATACTATTGAGAAGAAATTCTGACGTGATGTAGTTTTAAAATTAGAAATAAAGAAGTAATCACAAAGCAACGCAACAAAAAGCTATAAAAAGTCTTGTTTCAAAAATGACTGCCAGAAGTATTTCTAGTAAATGTGACAAGCTGACAGGTATTATTAATATAGAAAAGTTATATAAATCAATAAAAATACCCACAACTCAAGAATCAAAATAGAAAAAAAGACCTGAGTAGACTATTGGCAGAAAGGAAATACTAAGTAGCTATCAATATTTGGAAAAATATTTCCATCTGAATTATAATAAAATAAATTGAAATCTTTAAAGAAAATAACAAATTAGCCTTAATATTGACAAATGTTAAATGTGCACATGTTTAATATATACATTCTATATATTATTTTATAATATATATTATATTTGGTATTTTAGACATGTGTTTAAACTAAGAACTAATACTAACAAGTACAAAGAAAATCAAGATAAATGTCTTAAGTTGTTATTGCTAGTGATCTTATTTCAGAGAATTAAGCCTAAATGCAAAATCATGCACATCAACATAGGCTTGTACTATCAATAATGCTTAAAAGGTAAAAAAAAATTTGTATGTTCAACTTTATGAGTAGTAAAATCAGACCACTATTCTGCTATCTAAAATAATAGTATTAAAAACTATATACTAGAATGCAAAATTGTGTTTGAAATTAATGTAATGCTATAAACATTACAAGTGATAGTGTTATTATTATATTTTATCTCTGGCATAATTAACAGAATGCTCTGTCTCTGTCTCTTACTCTGTCTGTTGCTTTGTCTCTGTCTGTCTGTCTCTTTCTGTCTCTCCATTCCTCCTTTTCCCTCTCCCTAGTTTGTGAGTGTTTCACACACAAAATCTTGGAAACCTTCTGAATTTTTCGCTATCTGCCTAAAACCATGAACTTTCATAAAGCTATCATCTCTATTTTGTCTTCTAACAATATCTAGAGTCTGACAACCCATTTTCATGGCTACTTAATGTCTCTTTTTATCTACTCACTTGTACAGTTTTTCATGTGATAAATTTTCATGTTACTGGCCCATGCATGTACAATTACTGTGCACCATTCTCACTGATGTTTTGA
Source organism: Ctenomys sociabilis (assembly GCA_004027165.1). NCBI lineage: Eukaryota > Metazoa > Chordata > Mammalia > Rodentia > Ctenomyidae > Ctenomys > Ctenomys sociabilis. The sequence continues at coordinate 19,361 of PVKA01003119.1, read as the reverse complement.
TCTGTTATCTGGTGCCACACACTAACATGTCATGTCACTTATCACCCTTCACGAATATTAAACACATTCTTAAACAGTCTCTAACCTATGTCACTTAGATGGCCATACCCAGGCTTCAAAACTTCAATATCCTGAAATGTAAGTAGTTTAAAGGCATCTCAGAGTAGGACTGTATTGGGGCAGGTGTCCATGTTAGGCAAGAGTCTCAATACTGAGCAAATAAACCCGACAACCAAATTTCCCTTTTCACTCCATCTCAGAGCATAAAGCTTTCTGTAGTGACCTGGATATAACCTAGGTGAATGTAGCCTAGGTAGCAGTGTTTCCTAAGATGGGGTTCATGCAATTTTCTTTTAGTCTCTCCCCTTTCTTTAAGTTTATCCCTCAGTTATACTATTTCTATTTTGGAAAAAATTGTTATGATATTTCCATACTTACTGCTGATTGAGTTGGCAGATTCCACTTGACTATAGGCAGTTCTGCCTTTATGCCTATTTTAAAAATGTACTATCTTGACTGCAGGAGCCTGTCTTTAGACAAGGGTATGGTTATATGCAGAATTTGATTTTCACATGCGCTATAGAATTTTCCTACAGATAAAATAGTCTGATTCCAGAATCCTAGGGTTCTATATTAAGTTCCCCTAAATAGGTTTGCCAAATTCCCCATGATATTTTTCTCTAAGATAATTAAACTTCTTGCATGGGTACAAAAAGTTCAAGGACATGTGGGGATTCCAAACTGTGAAATGAAGCAGTGTGTGTGGTCCTTTTCTTGGTCTCAAAGTCTCATTTATTCTTGCTCAGCATCCAGATCTTCACATATCAGATTCATGTAATCAGAAAGCCAATGTTTTCTAGAAGCTTCTGGCATTACAATTAAAGTTTTAGCTTGATTCAGAGCTCTTTCTAAAATTGGGATTTTGGGAATGAGATGCTCCTTTATGTACTACCACAGAAGAATTCAAGCTTGTGAATCTAACTTTTAATTTTGGATGTGTTTTTTATTTTCCAAGATATTTTCAATAATGTCATTCAACACCTGATAACACTGAGCCAAAGATATATGATTTCATTATTTCTACCATGGTTAGATTCATAGAATTTCTTGAATGTTTAATACACTGCACTTACCTGATATTTTCTTTTTCCTATTTCTCATTTCACTTCAATGTAGTTGTAATTTTTTCATACATGCACCCTTTCGGTATGCTAAATTATGTTAGGACACCATCAATGATATAATCTATATTAGCTGTTAGGCATATATCATATAAACTAGCCCTTAAATCTCAGTCTAAATGTATAAAAAGTTCCCATCTCTAAACAATAATGGTACAAACAATCAAATTTGAAAAAGGTTTATGCATGTTAAATAAATACAAGAAAAAATACTAAATGCCAATGGTCATAAGAAAAATGAAAATTAGAACCACAGAGACATACCACTTCATACCCAATAGAACAGGCATAATTTTAAAAATGCAAAAGCACAAGTGGTATGGAGCAACTAACATTGAAACCTCATGCATCACTCATAGGAATGTGAAATGATATGGTCACTGTGAAGCACATTTTGGCAGTTACTTAATAAGTTAGAACCAGAACGACTATATGAGGCAAAAATACAACAATTGGGTATGTATTTCAAAGAATTGAAAATATTTTCAATCAAAAACCTGGACATGTGTAACAACATAATTCATATTATCCAAAAAGTAGAAATAGATAAACAACACATATTACATTTATGTACTGGAATATTATTCAGTCATAAAGCTCAATAACACTGATACCTGAAGAAACCTTGAAAATGTGATGTTAGGTTTAAAGAAGACTGACATAAAAGTTCACATACTGTATGTTTCAAATTATGTCAAATACAAAAACTAGATAAACTCAGAAATAGGAAGCAGATAAGAGTTTATTCCAAGCTAGAAAGGAAACAGGAAATTACTGAGTAAAAGATAAAAAGATCTAATATAGTATAATGAAAAGTTCCCTAAATCTAGAAAATGATAATGAATGCAAAACACTGTGAAAGCACTTAAAATCACCAATGTGCATACTTTACCATGTTTAAAAGGACAGATTCTATTATAAATGTGGTAAATTTTCCCAAGGTGAAAGTAAAACCTCATTCAAAGTTTTGTTTCCTGGGTTCCGTATGATACCAACAACTTTTGTGATCTTTCTCTGAAAACAAAGCTTGTTGTGAAGGAAGCCCATTGGAGTGAAAATTAGAAACAGGAACTGTAAGCAAGAGAAAGTGAACAGGAAAGAGGAAAACTTCAAAGGAGAATGGTTAACTGTAGTGCAAGTGAAAAGGAAGACAGCCAGTATTTCTTTTTGTAATGCACTGCATATTGTTATCTTTAAATGGATGTATTTGGTACAAAATATGGTCATAAAAACTTCTCCAAATATTATTAGCACAAACCTTAATTTTCAATGACCTGAGACACTATTAATATAACTGACATTATTTTTCCTTTCCCCTTCCCCTCATCCTTATTCCTTTTTATTTTTAAACAACATCTTCTCATTTCTCAATAGTTATTGTATAACACAGACCTTATTTACTCCTTCAGCTTCTATGAAAAGAGAGACAATATAATGTTACATATGTGAGTCTAAGTATACAATCATGAGTATAATTTCAAGTTGCACCCATTTACCTACAAAAATCTCAATTTTATCCTTCTTTAAGGCTGAGTGATACCAAACAAATGATACTTTTGGTTGAAATTTTATAACTAAATAGCAGCATTTTGCTCCTGGCTGTCGTGATCATGTCCCTCTCATTATGCAAAATGCATTTAGTCCATCTTAATAGTTCTACATTGTTGATAAGTCCAAGTCCAAAATTTGCTCTGAGATTCAAGGCAAATTCTTAGCTGGGCAGCCCTGTAAAAATCCAAAGGAAAGTAAAATACTTGTGACACACAGTGGTACAGAGTAAATATTCCTTCCAGAAGTGGGGACTAAAAAGAAAGCAATCAGAACAAAGCTAGGTATAAGCACAGAGGGCAAACTTTAAGGCCTGTATCTCCATGTACAAAAATATGGCAGGTATGAAGTTCAAAGGACATGGGAAGCCCTGCCTGTGTGACCTTGATGATTACAGCCTACATGGCCTCCTTCCTAGACAAGTCCTTCTTATTGACTGCACCCTTCCTGAGCAGATACTCCATATTCCTTATATTTTTCACTTCCTGTCATTTCCACTGCACCTTAACCTTCACTCTCATAGCTTATTTTATACCATCCTTTCAAGAGTATGTTATACGACCCCCAAGAGCTTCCTCCAAAATCTATCTAGAAGCTTCTATGACCCCCACAACTCTTATATTATACATTCCTGAAGATCCAACAACACATGGGTGACACCCAGGACTGCAGCAGCTCCAGCAGTCGGTTGGATCCCTTGGACTATGCCTGAAGCAGCCCCTACATGCCTAGATGGCTAAGCTTGGAGATATACTTCTTTAGATAACCCTAAGAGAGTCTCTGAGACTCTCTTAAAGAAAAGTCTTTCAAATGTGTTAAGAGTGATGACAAATCCCTTTTACATCCTTGACTATAAAGGGTGGAGTCTGCCCATTTTCTGAAGTGGCCTCAAAACAACCTTCCCTTTGTCTTGATTAAAGCACCTGACTTCTTTTTGCTTCTAATCTTTTCAGCACCCAAACTGTCTTTATTACCAACTTTATAGACATATCTTTCCTGGCCAAACTCTAATATTTTTACCTCTATCTGTTCTGCTTCTTTCTCCATGTAGATCTCACTAATAGTCCTACCAAATCCTTCACATTGAATTGCCTTAAATTACCTGTCAAATTAATTAGTCCATCACCATTAAATTTTTATTAGTACATGGATTACCATACATAATGATCATATTCATCACAGGGAATTTGTAACATGTTTAATATGTCTTTTCTCTTTTTTACCCATTCCCCTTTACCCCCTTCAACCTTTCTTCCTCTTCTGTTGTTTATTATTGGATGCCCCCAAAGCCACATGCATTCATGGGGTGCAAGGTAAGATTTTAGGAAGCAACTGAGTCTAGAGTTTGTGATTGGTTCCTTGTCTAGTGCCGGGATTAGTGGGGAAAATGCTACTCCTGCCCCATGTCAGGTACACTGCATACAATATAAGGGTGAAAAGGATTCTTGTTCCTCCATTTTTTCTCTTGTTTGTGGACAGAAAATATTCAAATCACCTTGAAAATCTTTCAGCATTTTAAAATTCAGCAAGTGATCAAATCTTCATTTTCAAATATCTATCAACTGCATGCTTTTAGAGGGGGAGTCTAACACTTAGTGAAGCTACACAAGGCTAAACATGATTTCCTGCAGAAGGATACAGCACAGAAAAACACTATCTGATGCTATTAGCAGATAGTGGAACTATGTGTTTCTGCCCAGAGAGAAGAGTTTTACTAGTGGACTACTTGATTCATTATAGCATGAAAGGCAGAAATCTTTTGAGTGTTCCTATTTCCTGAATCATTGGTTTGAAATAACTTTGAGATTAGAATCCCATTCTGACAATGATTTCAGTGTTCTTTTCATGATTCCACTCCCTAGAATCAGTTTGTAATAGAAATAAACACAAATCATTTTCTTGACATTTCAATAAATAATTTCTTTGAAATGGTGTAATGTGTATGTTGCATTTGGAAAGCTGGATGTCAGCTTTCCTGATGAATTCTCAGGAAAACTCTGAGTGAAAATATCTCTTCCATGATCTTTCTAACTTCTCATCAAATGGCTTATGTATCCATTATACAAGAATTAGCATGTGGAGTTTAAAATATTTCAAAATATAAATCCCTTTGTTATTTTCATTTTTGAACAAATTAATGAAAAATGTTGGAAGATATACATATACATATATATACACTCAAGAGATACTGACGTATAACTTACATTATAAATCACCCTGTGGAGCAGTACTAAACTATCCTTTATGAAACTGAGAGAAGAATGGGGAAAGTAGAACAAGAAGTAAGTGGATTCCAAAATAAAACACCATCTCAGGCAGTTTCCTTTCCTGACCGCATAGTATATGGATGTCATCTCAGGGAATAAATGCAGCTAGAAACCTAAGATATAAGTTATGGACAATTTACTTCATAATTACAACTAATAACTTGTGTGAACATTTCAACTTTGTCTGTTCCTGGGCAAGGGAATGATGTCATATCTAAAGTTATATAAGATAAAGTTTTAAATCTAATAATAGAGCCCCTGGAATTGGGTTAAAAGCTGTACAGTGATTACTTAACCGTACAATCATACAACATGATATTTACTGATTTCTGAAAAAGTGTTTCATAGACTTTAATATTGACTTTGTAATAAGCAGACAAAAGCGCTGTGTGAGTGAATGTACTTTTGTGCAGTAAAGAAGATTCCTTTTCCACATAGACTGATGGCCTTTCCAACTAAAAACAGCAACATGATCTCTTTATACGCTCAAGTTCACAAATCAGAACTTTGATTACCTCTCCATTTGTCCTCAAAGCTCCAGCCTGTCAGGTGTTTTAAGAACAAGGCCTCCAGAGACATTAGCAAAGGAAAATATGTGAGAGTTTGATGAGTTACTGTTGCGTTTCTCTGCTTCTAGAAATAAGGAGTGAAGGTGATCCGGTGGTCAATGCCAAGTGGAATGTCATCAGTTTATTTTGCTGAAGCCCAAATGGTGGAAATTCAACTTCTGGCTGTGTAAGGGAAATAAACAGAGACAATGGCATTTTCCCTCTCCTAAGCAGTTTATCTAGATCAATATGAGAAAGATTGCTGCTTCTCTGTGGCTGATGTGAGCCTTAATTAAGGATTTTGCACTCTAAGGTTGACATGGCAGCCACCTTGGTAAATACTAGAGTATCAAGTTCCTCTTTCAAAAACATAAGAGTTAAGGCAACATTGGCTTGGCAAAAACAACTAAAGATGATTTTTTAAAATCTACAAGCTAGTGTTGTTAAAGAGTTTCTGAAATAGATCTTAGGAACAAAAAAAAATTTTTTCTCTTGCTTATTTAGGTACATTATGAATAAATTTCCAATATTCTAACATAGCAAAGAAGGCCCCTCTTAATCTGTTTTTCTCTTATAATTTTCCCACTCCGTAAAAAACATGTGATCCATTGTCTCGCCTCTTTTCCATAGTTCAGCATGCCATTTTCTTTGGACATATTAGCCCTTCCTCCGAGATCACTTCTCTCTGTTTCTGTAACATAATCTGCAAGTCTATCTCACATATCACCTCCTCCAGGAAGCATCTTTCACATTGTTCCCCCTGTATGCTTTCTGTACTGTTATCTCATTTAGCTTTTCCTGGAAAAAGTTAATACAATTTGAAAAAGTTCATCTGTTGAACTTCACCAATGCCAAGTAGAAAAAACAATTTTTCTTGGAGTCCTCCACTCTTAACAAAATATTTACAAAATATAGGTATAAAGTAATGCTTATACAGTTATTTATTACATTAAACTAGTCAAAATACATATTGATCTGAGTTGACATATATTTTAAAATCAAAATAATTCCATCAAAAACAAACCATAGATGTGGTATTTTTCTGAATTGAAAATTATATAATGTGAACATTTTTTATTTTCCAGTGAGTGCATTGGATGGCTAATTTGAGAAAGGTATTTTCTGGAAAAATATACCCACAGAACTAGGGCTGGGGTGATAGCCCAGTGGTCTAAGCATCTGCCTGGGAAGTGCAAGGACCCAGGTTTAAACCCCAATACTGCATGTGTTACCGCATGCCATGTGCCAGCCACCAAGACCAGATGTGGTAGTATACGCCTATAATCCCAGCATTGGGGAGACTAAGATAGGATGATCACTATGAATCTGAGCTATGTACCAAATAAATAAATTAAAGACTTATTTTCAAATATTAAAAAACTAGTCTTCTGAAAATGAGTAGATTAAAATCATCTCTGTGCTTTAGGGTACATCATCCCAGGACAAAGAAAAATACTTCTGTAATATTCTTTTTGGGGTTTTATAATTATCAGTACTTGAAATTTTATTTCTACCTTTGCCAAGATTGCATTTGCATAATATGTTGTTTTCTTTGGATTTAATATATTCTAGAAAGCTCGAAATATTCAACAGAACTAGAAATTGGGTAGGAAATTATTACCTTCCAGGTTACAAACAGTACTTTATTCAGATGAGAAATATATTTTTTAAATGTAAATTACTAAATGTTAGTTGACACTCATCTATTCTAGAAAAATTGCAAAATTTAAATTGAATATTCACTATTAAAGAAATAGGTCTGTTTGATTTATAGTAAATTGCAAATCTAGATTTAATGTGTTCTTTTTGTAAATGTTACCTTCATTATTACATTTTGTCAAATCATGCCTGCACATGATTGAGCACAACTAGAGTTCCTTAAACTAGAAAAAAATAGTCCTCCTTGCTACTTATGATTATGTCTTTGAAATATTGAGATAAAGCCTAGGTGAGAACATTTTTCTTGATTATGTTTGGGAATTTTGAAATCTATAACTGACATCATTATCTGGAAAATCTCTATTTCCACATTCATAACTCTATAAAAAGGATTCTGTTCTTTATTGTTATGACTTATATCATAAAATTTCAAATATAAACCAAATCCAAAAGTACTATTTTTCAAGATATTAAATTCAAAAAACAAACAATAACAAATTCTTGTAGCAGAAATCCTTCTCCAAATATCTGAACAACTTTTTCACCTCAGGATTCCTTACTAACCAAATATATTCAAAACAGAACTATTTATGTCTATCAAAGAATATTTGCAAACTATGAATCCCTGATCAATCAACAGAAATATTCTGCCACTTAAGAAATGGTGTTTTTCTTTAAAATGGGAATGCTCATCTTCATGCCATTAATTGAATTTTCATGAGAACATTATTTCTGCTCAAAATCTTCAAGACATTGTCACTGAATATATGAAATCCATACTATGGGAAATGTCTTATAAAATCTAGCCACTGCTTTTGTTTCCACAATCACTGTGTATAGTGTGCATCACTAATTTTTCTCTCATTTTTTTTCTTTTAGTTGTATGAGCTCTTCATTAGGTCAGGACCTTTGCCCATGCTGGTCTGTGTTTCCCTCCATGCAGACATGCACTACATTGTTCTCAGCCTTTTCATCTCAGTGTGAGTGGTACCTTCTGACTGCCACTTTTCTCTCAATTAACCCCTAATTTTAACACATTTTACTTCAATTTTTTTCATATAACTCCATATGTATATATGTATGTATGTATTTACTTATTTATTTATTTATTTATTTTGCAGTACCAAGGAATGAACTCAGGACCTTGAGCCTGCCAGGCAAGCACTTATTCCACTGAGATATCTCCCCAGCCCTGTAACTCCTTTTTTAATTCCCTACAAGGGGAATGCCTTTATTTATAATTACTGTATTATCTGTTAACATTTAAAATAATGGACAAGACATCTGAAGAAGAATCCACTCTCATTAGAATAAAAATAAATAAATTTTGACATACATAAGTTTGTATGTCAAAATTGTATCAATTTTCCCTTCATTAAAGAGTTCAAGGTACCTGACACTCAATATATGTTGTATAGCAGGGGCTTACAAGGGAAGAGATTAATGTAGGACATATAGTTTATAGGAATTTTGTGCGATATTCACCAAAAATGAAATGCAAATCAAGGAAAGAGATCTATCCATACACTAAAGGCCCTGTTAGGGTTTGCATGTATTGTTTCCCCCATAGATTCAGGCAGGTATGGGGAAGACTTCTAGAGTTTGTGATTAACCCATTCTCCACTGGGATTATGGGTGAAAATGCTGCTGGAATTATTGGGTATGAGGACCCAATACTCCCAGCCTGGAGCAGATAGCCTGAATGCAACTTAAGGGAGACAGCCATTGTTGATGTTACTCCTTCATTTTGCTCTTGCTGTTTTGCTGCTCTCTGCCACTATGAACAGCTGTTCTCTGCCATGTGCCAGTCTACTTTATAGCCAGCTGAGTGTGGACTGAAACCCCCAGTAACTGTGAGCTAAATAAATCTTTCATTCCTTAATTTTGAGTGTTGGGTATTTGTCCCAGCAATGAGAGAAGAACAACTGAGACAGGCCCTAAGAATCCAGCAGAAGACCTGGATCCCATATTAATGTCCTACATTAATCCAGCTGAAGACTTAGAGTTCATGACAATGTTTCATGCAAGTGTGTTTCATGGATCTGTGCTGAGAAGGCCCAAAGGTCATCGGTGGAAGCTCTAAAGTCTGCACCAGTGGGATGAGGGGTCTGTGATGGCAGACTGAGAGATCAACACTGGAGCAAGGGAGCAATACTCCAGATAAGGACCAGAAATCTCCAATGAGAACCACAGCTCTCATCAGCAATAGTGAGGTCTGAGCTTCTTTGATGCTAATGTCTGAGTTCATATCTGGAATTCCAGTTTGACAGGCTTCTCTTATGAATGCATGCCATCTCCCCCTCCATTTTTCCTTTTATGCTATTGGCAACCATTTTCCAGTGGACCTTCCGCACGGAGGACAACCTGACTCAGTTCATCTGTGTTCTCCAAATGACCACTAGTTAATCCAGTCCAACATATATGTTTGAATTAATGGTTATACCTTCTTTTTGAAACTTTGCTATTTCACTATCTATAGCTTTATAATCTCCCCAAATAATACATATTAAAGCAACAATAATGATGAGTTGTTTATCATGCTTCTGGTGGGTAAGAAATTTGGAGAGCTAGGTGATTTTGTTTTGATCTCTTGTAAGGTTATATTCAAGTAACAGCTCAGATTTCAATAACTGAAGACTTTATTGGAACTGGAGACTCTATGCTCAAGAGGGTTCACACAAAGCACTGGTAAATGTCCTATTTTCAGCCAAAGCTTCAGCTCTCCTCCATGTGAAACCACTTGTTTATTCTGAAATCTTGTGAACTAATTTCTCTCAGAAGGGGTAAACGGAGAGATCAGAGCATAAGAGGAATTGCCTTTCATTATATAGTCCTAGACCTCAAAAGTCTGATGGTGCCATCATAGGGATTTGTCACCAAGCCTTGACACAATGTGCAAGTATATGAGTCTTGAGCATGAGCAACAGAAAAGAGAAATCAGAGGACATCTCTAAGGAACTGGCCATCATAAGAGCCTGTGTACTTCTAGAAGTCAGTGCTCTCAGTCTTTAGTTTCTTCCTCTTTTACCCCCAACTGCTGTATCTTCTTTCTCCCCATATCTCTAATACACACACACACGCACACACACACACACCCATGACTAGATACTACCTCACTTTTTTCTTTTTCTTTTCTTTTTTTTTTTTTTTTTTTTTTTTTATTTGAATACAGAGTCTCACTGTGTAGGTCAGACTCATACTGATCCACCTGTGTTCAGGCTCCCAAGATCTGGGATCACAGGCATGTGCCACCAAGCCAGTCTCAATTGCCTTCTCATGGGTGGGGCCAGCATGGCATGCCAGAGATTGAACCCTGGGCACTGTGTCTGTCTCAGCAGGTGCTTTAATCTCCTGAGCTATTTGGCCAGCCCACTTTTTCCAGAAAAGTAGTTTAATGAGTATGTTTGAATTTGACCCTAAGAAAGTAAGAAAAGTGATGATTCTGAGTTACAGAATTTCCCAGGAATATCAAAGAAATTACTCGTATGTACACAGTCTTATTATTAACATAACACTATTGATTTCTTTTACAAAACTTCCATTTACCTTTGCTAGATTTCTGACTATTATTAAATAGTCACTTACAAACTCCATGTTGGTAAACTTCCTTATTCTCCCCAAATTTATCTCAAAAGGTGAGATAGCTTATTTTAGCCAAGTGTGAAGCTCATTTAAGATTCATGTATGCTGAGTTCTAGACAAAACACTAACCTTTTGGTGTTTGGCCTTAACTTTGTCAAACATAATTCCCTGCCTTAAAAAAAGTTTTAAATGTTAATTAAAAACATTCAAAGAGTCTCAGTCAAAAAATAGTCCTGAACTTAGACCGGTACTTGCCTATAAAATGATGAGTTACAGTAGGAAGCATATGGATTAAATGTCTCTGCTAACTCAATATGAATTTAAAAATTAGTTAGTGTTTTGAAAACATATCTGCTTTCTGATGAGGTAATGAGCAAAATTTAAGCACAATCTAGTATAAATTTCAGTCAGTTTCAAATTCTCAAATCAAAATTAGGAGTATGTGCTTATATTATGTTCACAAGCTTTTAGATTTTTTTTTTTTACCAGAATTTCAAATGTTTAATTGAAGCCAAAAGAAACAATAACTAGATGGGACTGTTGCAATTACTGACAGTGACTTAAAGGACATTTTTAACGTTTATTAATTTAGTAAGTGAACAATAAATGCAAACAGAAGTCCCAGGTTATTAATTCTGGAGATTATAGAAATGATTGAAAATGTAGCCATTTGGCCTTTTATGGGGACATAATTCTGTAAGTCATGATTATTTCCATGAATGTATAATTTATACTCTGCCTTCTTCTAGAAGGATTTTGCATTGACTATGATAAATGATGTAGACAATAGAACCCAATCAAACATATGAAATCAACACAAGCACACCTACTTTCCTGATACTTGCAATGGAATTTTTCAGGCAGTCATTAAACAAATAGTACTTGTTATCATTCTATGGTCCCAACATCATACAATGCTCATTCAAAGGTTTGGTGCAGGAGGGAAGAATGTATGAATAACAAAACTCCTGCCTGCTTAAAGCCTATAATTCCTTGAGAAAAACAGAGTTGATATACAGATTATGATTGTACTCCATGTAGCTATTTTATATAATAAGAAGCCATGACATTTATATAAATAAAAGGGGTAATAGAGTTTTAAATAACAATATCCACAGTGGCTGAGAGTAGAGAAAATAAAACAAACACATTGCTGTAGAATTCAATATAATTTGATTCCACACTCATTTTTCACCTGAAAGAAATCATTAGAGCTTCACCAGGACGATACCTCCTTTGTGAATAAATATCATTTTACCAAAGGATGCTCAAGAGAGATTAGAGATCAATATGAATTCATTTTTTGTCTCATAATGGGAAACACTGGCACAATACAGCTGCTGCCTGTCAAGACAGAATCAAGAGGTCACAGACCTTGTTTTCCTACCTATCAACCTTACCCTTTCATGCACATGTAAATTTCAAATCTTCCCCATTTTTCTGACAGGTATACTAAAGACACTTGAATTATTTACACTGCTTCTAATGTAAAATGGTTTGCATTTAGCAACTGAGCCAAAATCTTTTCACTAAGAAACCTGGATTTAAAATACCAGAGCAGTGAAGGATTAGTGAATCTCAGCAGCGGTGTAAAAATTAATCTCACTCAAGGTATTATAACTAGCATATGTGGTAGAAGGATAAGAAGTGAATTCATGATAGTTAATTCTTCCGTGACTATGTTAAATTTCTTCTTCTCTTATTTATCTACCATTCTGGGTTCCTTCTCATTTTTAACCCCTTGAATTTCTATTTGTTTTTCATTGGTTGCAATTCACAGCTCCTGCATCATTGGCCCAGCTCCACAATATCTACTGAACATGCCCACTAAAGACTTCATTCATAACTCACTCAAATTTCTGCCTTGAATTCATCTATTCCCTTACTTCTCCCTGACTCTAACTGCATAACCTGTTTTCTAATTTCCAGTCTTGTCTTGAACTTAAGTGAGAAGGAATAGTTCATGATTTGGTGTACGCAGATTTAACATGATTTGATTCCACAAATCAAAGGACAACAAAGTACCACTCCTGCCATGAGTACCTCTCTTAAATCAAGCAAGACTTAAAGCACTTCTACTCTAACAATATGGATATTTCACACATGACAAAATTGTATAATATTGGAGGAAAAAATCACCATTAACTTCATCAGCTTCTCATATGTAATAGAAAGAAACTGACCCATATATTTTTGAAAGTATGGATCAAATCTTCCTTCTTTCACCAAGTATATTTGAAAATGAAGAAAACTACCATTGTTGACTCATGTCCCCCACTAGAGGAGTCAGTGAACCCTCATCAGGTTTTTAATAAACCATCTACATATCAGTTAATATTTGCATGGATAAGGGACTCGGATTGACTTATTTGAGATCACTTGCGAATGGATGAATTCACAGGATCATTGATTCTTATTTTAAGATTCCAGAACATATCATAGTATTATATCTTTTTCTAATAATAAATGACAAGAACCACAGGAGCCAAAAGAATTCTTAAACGTGCTATGTTATAAATTTTCTCACTTCCTTCCCATATTGTTGTAATATATTGGTTTCCATCTACTATCCAATATTTGCCTCCATAACCTGTGTGTTCTTTACTTTTTGGGTACTAATCCAGATTTGTTAAGAAGGTCTTTGAACTATAATCAAATTTCTGGTGATCCTGTTCCAGCAAATACAGTAGAATATTCTATTTTATATCTCCCCATTGGATTCAACCATTTTTCTGCAGCTTAACAGTACAAAGCAATCATTGGCAAAGAAAAATATACTTTAGGTAAAAATTTATTGTGCTTCAAATAACCATGACACACCTCACCAAAAGATCCCTGATAGAATTGTATTTGTTTGCTTTAGATGAAACTTAATTGGTATATTATCTTTTGCAAATTTTCCATAATTTACACATAATATATGATTTTTTTGGGCAAAATCAGGGATTGAACTCAGGCCCTTGCATTTGCCAGGGAAGCACTTATTCCACTGAGGCATCTCTTTGACCCCTAAAATATGAATTTTGTTAACACTATTGTTGTTGATGAAGCTGTTAGAAAATGATCTAGACTTTCTATTCTCTCTTGTTCTCTTTGTCTATGTGTGGTAATTGAAATTCCTTCCACTAGCACAGCAGCGGACTGAATAAATCCACAGCCTTCTTCACTTTGTAAGGCAAAGTCCCGCTCAGTTCCCTAGACTGGCTTCACACTTGTTATCTTCCTATCTTGGTTTAAAAGCCACTGTGTTTGTAGCATGATCGCCAGCGTATCTCTCTAGTCCTTTCAGTCTTAGTGATGATGCAAGCTCTGAAGATTAATTTATCTGTCTTACCAAATGTTATTCTACATTAAGTGGAAATAAGTTTATATACATTTATAAATAAATATAAATATATATGATGCTCTATAATTCCTGGAAAATCATTTATTACTCAGAAAACCTCCTAAACCAGGTACAACTTTCTTTGGTTTGGTATATATCCCCAAATGTATAATGCTGATTGTATTAGTAGAATTTTATAAGAAAAATCTGACACATGGAAGAAGATCGTTATAGTGGAAGACATCACAGAACTATAGAATCAAGTTAGGTTTCATTAGAGTGAGACTAGTTTAATTCTATCTTTGCCAATGAATAAAGACCCTTCTGAACTTCTTCTAGCCTTGATCCATTACTAAATCAAAGAAAAATGTACCTGGTTTAGGAGGTTTTGTGAGTGATAAATGATGTTCCAGAAAGTACAGAGCAGAAAATAGGATTAAGTTGCATGGCTTTGCTAAACAAGTAGTATTTGTCATAAGCATAAATCAAGGTAATAATTACAACTAAAATCAGAACATTCTATGGGTCAGACATGAAAGAACTAAAACATTGAATAATTCATTCATGGTAGAAGTTGTCATTCTTGTGTAAAACACCTGGGTCATTGATAGGTTGAGCAACATGCCAGACCATTGTAAGACTGTAAGGAATAGACAGGACAGATGTGGAAGCCTGTCAGTTTGGCTCCAGAGCCCTCTTTCCTCCATTCCAACTCAGTACTGCTGCTCAGATTTGAAAAGTCAGGGAACATGGACAATGGATTTTTCTGATGAAAGGTGTTTTTGAGAGGTTCTGAAACTTGGCAGAGTTACATAAAAACCATTTTTACTGAATGAGGATATTTAGGTAGTGTTATCAACTGCATACTGGTAACAGATGCTTAGCACTGACATATTAATTTTTATGGATATTGTGCACTACATTGTATTGAAAGAGCTTGATTAGCTCAGCTCTCAAGTAATTATAAGACACGTCTCTAACATGTTATTATACCAATATATAATATTGATTTTAGGTCTATAAATTGAATAAACTTGAAATTGATTAAAATTTATAGAAAAAATCATCAAAAAGGTGATTTAATT
The DNA here is from genome assembly GCA_004027165.1 of Ctenomys sociabilis. Classification (NCBI taxonomy): domain Eukaryota; kingdom Metazoa; phylum Chordata; class Mammalia; order Rodentia; family Ctenomyidae; genus Ctenomys; species Ctenomys sociabilis. Next base: position 4,166 of record PVKA01003119.1, on the reverse strand, counting down.
AAAAATAACTAAAATTAATGAAGACTATTGATAACTGAAAAGATTAATTCAATTAATAGCAACAAATTGCACTTAACTGGAATTTAACTTCAGACTTCCAAATTAGAATAAAAATTGAATCATATAAATAGGATTATGTCCAAATATACAAATACAAAATCTTCTATTTATGAAATAAACCATTATTACAGAAGACTAATTCCCATGGCTTCATAGAGCCACACAAACACATTTTGTGCAAGTTTTTCTAAGTACAGAAATGGGTAGCATTGGGGCTGGCAGAATGGCTCAGTAGAAAAAGCACTTCCCTGCCAAGTACAAGGACCTGAGTTTAATCCCCAAAAGAAAGAAGAAAGCAAACAAGAAAGAAATTGATAGCATTAAAATAGTAACAATTTTAAATCAGATGGAATACATTTAAGATATTATAACACACAAATGTCTTAAGAAACCAGTTTTTCATCTTTGTGAACATTTCCCTGTGATGCCAGAAGCAGGCCGTATTTCTAGTATTCGCACCAACTTTTTCCTTATTCTACCGTCTTTTTGCAACCAGAGAAACATTTTTACTTTCAGAGTTTCAGAATTCTCCTGATTTGGTAAAATCTGTCTTTCTACATAAAGACTTAATCAAATTAGTAAATATTTGATTAAAAATATATAAAAATTTTCATTAATCAGTCCCCTTTTGGACATCAATGAGTCTCAGCAAGATCTTTCGTATCTTGAACCTGCAACAAAATAACTATGCTCCATTTGCCCATTTAGATATTTTCATGTTAATTTCCCTCTGATATATGAGTTGTGTTTCCCCAGGCGGAAGAGGAGAATACAGTGAATTATTATGTAAAAGCTGAGTGATGCTTTTCTCATTCAGAGATGCGTCTAATATATTACTTCTTGCTTTCACATTTACAACTTGATTAGAAACATATCTTCCTATACATCTTTCTTTGCAGACCTACTTATAAATTTGTTTGATAAAATAGCAAGGGAAACAAGAATGCTTAGGAATATGTACGACCTCCTCAACAGCAGAGATTTGAACCACCGTGAGCTTTGGGTGTTCAGATGGTGTGTGATTCCTTGGGAAAGAAGCAGCTTGGGTATATGTAGCAAACTGCATCTGTTGGCTTTCATATATGCTTTTCCCTGTTATTGATCTTCTGAAGAACAAAACTAAGTGGGAAATTTGAGTTCTGGTAGGGCGGTTATTATTATTTTAAAAGGAACTTCAGGAAGTCAAAGGAAAGGAGCAACACAAATGAGGAAAGGACAGAGGGAAAGATAATGAAGTCGATGCTGTGAGCTGCCATTTACTCTGACTACCTAGCGTCAGTCCTGGAGTGTGTCGTGCTTCCTGAGGTACCATCCGACCCAGATATTTTTCTGCTGGGTATTTTTCCAGAAGGACTGAAAACCTCATACCACAGTGTTACATGTGCACCCCCATATTTATGACAGCACAATGTGTCATAGTTAAATCTTGGAAACAACCCCAATGCCTATCCATTGAGGAATGGATAAAAATGATGTGGCATTTTATACAATGAAGTACTTATTTTGGTATAGAAAGATAGACTCGGGTCTTTTATATGTAAATGGATGCAACTGTAAACCACAATCAAAAGTGAAATAAATTAGACACACATGTGCAGACATTGTATTGTCTCACTAGTATAAGAAGCTGAAAGTGTAAATAAGATCTGAAAGCTGTAATAGACTTTATGATAGGGAAAGAAACAACTAGGAGGAGGAAAGGGACAAAAGAAAGAAGGGGAAAAGATATACTTACATATATACACAAGATAGCTTGGATGATTGTACTACTGATTTCTGCTAGTCTAATGAGAGGACCAATTAATGCTTATTGCTTTTCTTTTCTGTTTTAATTTATTTTAACTTTTTAAAAGCAGTTTTACATAGTTATATCTGATAATGTAAACAATTGACTTGAGCACAACATTTTTCTATTACTTTTATTCTCTTTAAAAAAGAAAAAAAATAATTTATATAATTTTGCATAAAATCAAAGCATGGACATCATTAAGTGACACCTTCGAAAAATAACTGTCCTCTACAACCATACTTTTCTCCTTGTGATTAGAAAAATCATTCCTGCATCCTAGAAATATCTATGTCAGCAAAACATCCTGACAGGTGCTTGGGTATTACATCATCCTTGGGTATCCTGGACTCTCCACTTCAGCTACTGATGAAATCAGAAGCTTATGGTCCTGGTTCTTGACATTTAAAATAAGGGTATTTGATGAAATTCAATGTATCATTTTTTCTTGAGAAAGTCAAAGATACCAAATTGCTATATATTTATTGCTATAATAGAAATAAATGTGGCAATAATTATTATGAAGAACTTATTTACCTTCTATGTGCAAGGTATAATTCTCAGAACTTGACCTACATTCTCTTTCTTTCTTAATTTGTTTGGACATGTCCTGTTTTCAACACTCAAGACTGAAGCCAGAATCTTTCTATCCTGGTCTACATCCCAAGCCCTTTTCATAAACTTCAAGACAGCATTGCTAAATTTCCCAGTCTAGGCTCCCATTTGTGCTTATCTTCCCTATTCCTTACTGCTGAAACACAGACCTGAAATGGCACCAGCCTTACATTCTGCACCTACTCTTTACATATTCAGGCTATTCTTCAATTCCTGGTCTTACCACCTCAAATTATGTTTACCTACTTTCTTCACTATCTCAGTAAATATGGAGTCACATCTGTATTTCTCTGGAACAAAACTTTTGTTTTCACTTTTAATTTCTCCTGTGTTTCATGATGATAAATACTATTGATTCTACTATTTAATATGTTAAGAAATTACCACTTCTGCATCTTTTACTTTACTAGTTTGGCTCAAGCAAACAGTGACCAGATCCTGATCTTCCATGTGTTTTTGCTAGTCTTGTTAGACTCTGTTCTTTGCAAAGTAGCCGTGCTGCTAAGATTCAATAGAATCTCATTCGTCCTCATTTTAATATCATTTCCTAATTTAACATTTTAGTAAAGGTAAAGGATTTGGATCCTTGTCATCATTTAACAGATCTTGCATGATGATTCATTCTCACTGTAGCAACTTCTTCCTCTGCCTTAGAAACTTAGGTTCTGTGCTCTTTCCAAACTTCTCGTCCTTACTTAGTCTCAGAGACTATCTGGGGATGTCCTGATTTGTAAACCTCTTCCAGCTTAATATGCTCACATCCTGATCCCCAAACCTTGTCACTTTTCTCCTCAAAAGCCTTCTATACAGAGATAAATAATTATATAAAAAGATGCACATGAAATCTAAATAACCACTTATTTCTGTATTAACAATCTACTGAAATAGTAAATCACTATCCTCTATGTTTATAGTGTTTTTCAATAATACACCTTTACATATTATAACTCATCATTTTAAAAAACACATTTTAAGTTACCTATCTCTCATCTGAATGTAAGCTACAAGCCTGGGAGTTCGCTCAGTGGCATGAGCAACTGTTTGAATTAGTTGAAGAAATAATAAGTTACAGAAATCTAGAATTTTACATTTTTTAGCACAGTGGGACCAAATGACCTTAATATAATTGCCAACGCAGATTAAGCATGGTGCGTACAAATATTAAAAGAGCAAATCCTATTCTTAATGAAATAGTTGGTACTATTACTACAAGTTAAAATTGTGGATATTGATACATAAATTCAGGGTGTATCTTCCTTTCTTGACCAAAGCTATATACCTAATACATAGAAAGATATTTTAGCAACACTAGCATCTAGATTATTTTGGAGCACATGGAAATGGATACATGAGTTTTACACTAAACTACATTCCCAGAACTTTTATTTTCATTACCATTTTTAAATTTCAAGATAGGATCCCTCTATCATGCACACATGAAACTTGAACTTGCAGTCCTCCCGTCTTGGCTTCCCAAAGTTCTGAAATAATAGGCATGCACTACAATGTCTGGCAGAGATGTTTAGTTTCTTTCTTTCTTTCTTTCTTTCTTTCTTTCTTTCTTTCTTTCTTTCTTTCTTTCCTTCCTTCTCTCTTTCTTTCTTTCTTTCCTTCTTTCCTTCCTTCCTTCCTTCCTTCCTTCCTTCCTTCCTTCCTTCCTTCCTTCTTTCCTTCCTTCTTTCTTTCTTTCTTTCTTTCTTTCTTT
>PVKA01003118.1:0-114430 GCA_004027165.1 Ctenomys sociabilis | reverse complement strand
TGTTTGTTAGATATTCAGGTACATGTTTTCCGCTTCTCCTGTGGATGTGCTTCCAACCTTTGGTCTCATGATTTGTAGCTATACTCATTCAAAAAGAACCATCCATCCTGTGAGGATGTGCCTAGCCTGTTGCCTGTTGCTTCTTTCCTCCAGCCTTCCACAGCCAGTCCCTAAAATTTAAAATGTAATCATATTGGCTATGGGGTATCCACAAAGGTGCCCAGCAGTGAATGTTGGGTAAGAGATCCAGATGTTGTAGACTTATTGAAATGAACGAGAAGATTGTCTGTCACTGTAGAGTGTGATGGGCTCTCAGAAGACAGAATTCAGTGGAGGGTCAGTGAGGGCTGGGCTGGGGGACTTGCAGCTGGGTTTCCCATGGCAGGGAAAAGGCTAGGGTCGAGCATAATTTTTAACACAGTAGCCTTGGGCTGGTAGGCACAGCAAGGTGAAGGCTCAAAGTGAGCTTTGCTGAGTGACCCATTAATCTTGATAATTCAGCTACTTTAGAAATTTCAGTCTAAGTTTCCAGGAACAAATATTTATTAAAGCAAATAACTAGCCCATTGCCTATTCAGCTGAAAACCAGGAAATCAGGCTTTATCCCAGAATTGTTTAGCACATGAATAGGAAAATGTTAGTTTCAGGCCTCATAGGGTGGCAAAATTTTTTTTACTTTAATATCCAGAGAAAACATGGTTTTAATATTTTGTCTAAAATTGATTTTCTCTTCCGGTTGTGGAAATTAGTGGGAAAGAACAACAAAGCCAGTAATTTTAGTAATTTAAAGAGCTCTTTTAGTAATATTCAGTGTGGCAGATTAACTAATGGTCAGTTCAAGTGGGAACACCCAGCTGAGCCAAGTCACTGTGGCTCTGGGAGGAGAAGGCCCACCTGAGGATTGTTGACAATGGCATGAGAGGAGAGTGGGAGGGGAAGACCGCCTGGTGTTGACTTTCCTGGGGAAGCTTGCCTCTGCTGGTTTCACCAATATGAACTCTATGTGTTCTTATGGCGGGAGGAGCTTCTCTACCTTGAGCCTTGCTTCCTGGCTCTAGAGCACATCCTTCAGCCTTTTTACTACTGGCCTTTGGGCCTTCCTAGTACAGATCCTTGATATGGACTTGCATGAGGCATTTCCAAGGGCTCTAGGCCTCCAGCTGGATTTGTGCAGCACATTGCTATGGGATCCAGCATCTTGGCTGGACTTATGTGGATATTGCTGTGAGAATCCAGGCCTTCAGCCGTATTCTTCAGGGCTTTGGCATGTGAACAGCTCTCTTTCATCCTTCTGTATTTGACTTATACAGAAATATTATAAATAATAAGGGGAAATATTATAAAAATAATCATGTCAGTTATATACTCTGTATTATATTTATTCCATTGCAAACCCTGATGAGCACACTCGGTCTATGTAAGAATGCCCCATCTCTTTAATTTTTCATGTGATCATTCTTTGCAGCTCTTCTATGATGGCATCTGATATACAGGAGAAATGATATGACTTATACATCTTCTTGGAAGATGAAAAAATAATAGGTCAAGGATATTTTTGTTCTGTGATCTCCAGAACAACTTTGGACACCCAGTTGGGTGTCTGCCCCACTGGAGTTCAGTCACTCACAGCTGGAAGAATACATATTCTATCTCCTATATCTTCCTCTGTCTCAACTGACAGTTGTCTCTGGGTGACTTGGTCTCTTCTCAGCATTCATAATACTGCTCACTCTTCCCTCAAGCTTAGATTGCCATGTTACACTGGCTGGCTCCTTTCTAAACTTCTCTGCTATAGAAACAAAGGAAGACCCATCAAATGAGAACAGTAATGGCTCTTTATCCTAATCTTGCTCTAATGAAGGAGTCAACCACTGTCACTTGTTTTTTGGCAAACATTCAAAGGCAGGCAGAAGAGTGACACTGAATCAAAGGGAGGGAAAGGCTTCAGGTCTGCTGTGATTAGTGACTGTTCGCATGGGGAAACTAAGACGCAGCCTTGCTATGCATGTCAGTTTGCTTTCAGTTACTGTAACAGAGTAATACAGACTGAGTAATTCATTAAGAAAATGAATTTATTTCTCACATTCTGGGCCTGAGAAGTTCAGGATTAAAGTCTGGGTAGGGTTTTCTTGCTGTATTGTCTCATGAAGGAAGGTGAGAGGTCTGAAAAGGGATGAGAACAAGAGATAGCTGACCTTGTCTTTATAACAAGCCCAGCCAGAAATCCATTCACAAAGATGGAGCCCTCATGACCTGATCATTACATGAACACACGACTGCATGAAGGATTAAGTTTCTAATACATGAATGCTGGGAGATATTGAAACCACAGCAAGGGGCTTACTTGTTGGGCTTAAGTTGGTCTAAAGTTGGAAGTGGGGGAAGGAAAATCAGTATAGCTGTCAGTTATTAATAAAGTCAGGGCCATTTTTGTGTTGATGGCTGCAGAAGTCATTGTTTAAATTCCTTGATTGTTGCTAGAGACAGCAGTCTAGATCCCTGCAAGTCTGACTCACAGCAGGCTGGTTTCCTGAGTTGCTTATTGTAGATAAAGAGAATGGTTTCCTGGGTAGGTGGCTGTAGGCTGGGGGTCAAAGCTCTGTTTTTCAGTATATGCTGGCCATTGTCCATTTGTGTATTTGTCTCTCACTACTGATAGGAACTGCTTGGACCAACAAGCCTGGGAGCCTAACTGTTGTCTCCATATTTTTCTAACCCATGAAACTTAAAGATCAAGGTGCTCCAATTTGCTGTTTAATGGGTGGCTATATTTCCTTTTTTCTAGGTTTGTCTTGAGATCTCTTCTACAAGAGAAGTTACAAACTCTAATTCTGCCCTGATGGGGATCCCTGGGTTTGACCATGAGTATTTAGTTTGCCTTTCATTGGATACTCTTTATCCTGCTAGACACTCTAATGCTTAAGTGTCCAACCAGAACCATGTATACCTATCATGAGAAACTTGTTTATTTTGATTGACAGTCTGGGTCCAGTTTATACTGGCCAAGAAAACGTCACAATGCTGAGTTGCTGAGACCTCTGGCTGTGTTGGAAAAGAGCACATGCATGGTACTCTGTGGTCAAATAACCATGGCAGAGACAACCAAGGACCTGGGCCAATGACATCTTCTATTCCACTTCAATAAAGCTGCCCAACTTAGAGATAAACATTTCTCTTAATTGTCAAAATTCACTACTTGGAGAAGTCTTTGAACTGACTACCAAGGTCCTGCTTATTTCCTAGGCTTACCTCAGTATCCCCTTCCTTTGTTTGAAAACCAAAAAAATACAGAGAAGTTCTTGGTCTCGACCTCCACAGAATCTTGGATTCTTATAGAGGGTTTTGATTCTCCTGGAGCCCTAAAATCATACCACATATCTCTTTTATTCAAGCCTTTGCTGCCCACTGGTTTGGGACATTGTGGATCTAATCAGTCCACGATAAGAAAGAAGTTAGGTCCTAGTGTGTTTGTGAGGTGAGACACAGAAGTGGCAGCTTAATAAGACACAGGGCATGACAGGAGCAGTGTGGTACACACAGATCCTGGAGAGAGGATGGCACCATGAGTCACAGGGCCAGAGAGAAGGGTGAGTCTTTAGGGACATGTGGTCAGTCAGCCAGCAAGTAGACAGTGAGAGAAAGAGAGACACTGAGAGAAAGAGGAAGAGGGAGAGGGAAACGGAAGGGGAGGGTGACAGGAAGGGGGAGAGGGAGATACAGGAGAGAGAGAGAGGAAGAGAGGGAGAGGGAGAGAGATGGTGGGAGTACAGGGTATTACCCAATGGTGCATGTTTGTAGAATCATGCTGTGACTCAGAAGTGACTACGGTGACACATCCCACAGTTTACATTGGAAGACAATCAAGTATGCTGTGCAGGGACCTGGTCAGCTGGAGGTGATTGTTCACAGCATACATCTGAATCACCCACCCACTTTGAGGGACTGGGAGGGAATCATACCAGGGGCACCTAAGCCCAGCTTCTCATACGGAAATGTTCAACTTGTACTCAAAATGAATGCCAAGGCAATGTAAAATTATAAGAATTTACAGCGTGGGCCAAGGAGAAGGTAGAGCAATTCGCATAGGTCTTAGGGAAAAAAAAAAAGTAGTTTCCTTGCAAGTCTATTATATTGCTGCAAATCCTATTTTGATTATCTAAAGCAGAATATCAATTATCTCTTCCTTTGTGATACCTTCTGCCACACCCATGGTTCTCTAGGCAGGTGACCCTGGAACCAATTAGGAAAAAACCCTACAGTTGCAAAACCCAAAGAAAACATTAATTTTTTTTCTAAATATGCTCCCATAGCAGAAAATATTCTTTGCTATATTCATAGAGAATTCTTTTGTTCTGGTTGCTCCAATGGGCTCTTTGGGGGAGCAGAGGTTAATAGGGAGAAATGAAGCTATTTCTTGCTCCCTGTAAGAGATGATTTCGTTCTCTTCATTTTGACTGCTAGAATATAGACTCTCTTTTATCTGTTCAGTGTAGGGCTCCATCTTTCCAGAAGGGTCTCCATTGCCTTTCATATTTCTCCACCATAATTTGAATCACCCATCCCCATTGGCTTGAATCTTAATGGAAAAGAGAACTGCAGCCCATCACTTTTCAGGGCCTTTCTCATAGTCTCCCTGCCTGCCCTTTACCGCGAGCTCTCAGAGGTCTGCGGACAAGCATGCTCACGCCGCCATGCACGCGCAGCCACAAGCCCTTCGGCCCTCCCTCGCCTTGATTGCTCTTGCAGACGGCATGTAATAGTTTATCTCTGACTTTGGCTGTCATTTCATTGCTGCTAGTTCTAACCCATTATTTTACATTTTCAGTGGCTCATTATGACTCATTGGGCAGCCAAAGAAACATAATGAAGCCAAAACGATTGCACATGGCGGTGCTCCACAAATAGATATTAAACAGCTCATGAAGTCTATAAATGTCCTTACTATCTTGAGTGCATTATAAAGCTATGAATCAATAATACAAGCAAATTTTTGTGCTTTCTAAAATCCTAACTTCCTTAACTTTTTTTCTTCTTGGAAAGGGATGCTATAAATTTATAGGGATTAGAAAGTTGAAGGAAGAGGAAGAAGGGGAGGAGGAGGAAGAGAAGGTAGAAGGGAGAAGAAAGAAGAAAAGAGTACAAAAAGAGCAGATTTTTGAAACTATGATAAGCCTTTTCTTGCAGCTGTTTGACAGCTGGCCACATAAAGAATAAACAAGAGCAGACACTTAAGATGCACTCGTTGATTAAGCAAGTAAGTTTTATGACTATATTTTTGATCAAATATGGACCCTGGTTTTGATAATAGCCTTTATTTAGTGTTTAGTCTGTGCCTGGAGCTGCACATGTGTCCATTCATTCATTCTCAGAAATGAGAAAGAAACTGATATCACCCCCACTTACCAGATAGGAATGCCAAGGGCAACAAGGAAGAACCATGCGCGAGCTGAGTGCTGAAAAGAGACAGTGATCTCAACAAGCTGTTAAGAGACCCGAACCAAGCCAAACCAAGGAAAACAAAACAAACACAAACTAATGAAGAATCATTTGATTCCCCCTGTAGGATTTTCTCTGTTAAAAATTCATCTATCAACTTGCGAACTTAAACTTCACCTAGATGCACACCCATACACACTTTCTATCCAACTCTCTCTCTTTCTCACTAGTTCTTGGGCATCCCCTCCCTTGCTCCATCACCACTATTTAGTCTTGAAGTGTCACTGAATCTTGTCAGAGCCATTGAAAGATCTTGCCAACCAGACTCCTTACCTCCAGTCCTGCTTTCTGCCGCAGCACAGAGTAATCTTTTATAATACGACCCCATTCTGTTCCTTTTCTGCTTCCATGTCTTTCAAGTGTTTGCCTTGTCCTGAGGCCAGGAGGTAGGACCCAAGGTCATCAGCACAGCATCTAGAGTCCTTTATGATCTGCCCTGCCTCTCCTCTGGCCTCCTCTCCAGTGGAGTCCAGCCCTCCCACTATCTTGCAAACTTGCCCCTTCCCCAGCACACTTTCATCTCTGAACAACCATATTTTGATGTCTAGAAGAGTCTCCCCTCTTGGCCCCTCTTCAGCTGGCTATGGCATCCTTCAAGACATAGCTCTGTTCTTTCAGACATTTGCCATGCTTTACTTACCTAATTGTTCTTCCCATTACTTTCAAGATATGAGCTTCCTGCCTGTATCAGCCAGGTCCCACCAGAAAACAGAGATACATCTGATCAGTTTAAATCAGAAGGTATCTTATGTCAAAGTGACTCATTTTGAGTTTGTAGTGGAGTTCAATAAAACTAAGGGAACTGGTATAGAAACCTGGGGCTGATGGTCTCAGTAGAGCTGTCCTTATTCCTAGGTCAGAAGGGAGGAGTGAGGGAGAAAATAGGTCACTTCAATATGAGCCCTGAGATTTATTGGAGTCATTATCCTAGTGAGGAGGATAAATATTCATGAGCTCTCTCTCTCTCTCTCTCTCTCTCTCTCTCTCTCTCTCTCTCTCTCCCTCCTTTCTGGTCCTGGCTTCCTGAAGTGCTACTCATTAATGGAAGCTGACATGAAGGCAGAAGTTCCAGGAGTCTTACTGATGTGATGGGTAGAGACCAGCATCTCAGAGCAAAGGTGCAAAGACTTTTCTCTATGCTCTTAGGTGAAGTGACCAGGTTTGTGACTTAAAGTGATAAAAGACTAATAAGTGAAAAACGTAAAAATTTTAATTCATGTTAATTTTTTACATGGTGCAGGAGTCCTCAAAGAAAAGCAATGAAAACCCAAAGAAATGTGTGTGTCTGAGAGCTTGTATACTATTTCAACATAGAGCAATCAATTGTGGAGCTGTAGCAGGACAACAGCAAAAGGGCTGTGGGCTGTGACCATGAATTGTGGGATAGGAACTACGAAACACATGTGGGAACCAAAGGGAGACAAGAGGTATTTTGGTAGATTTGTTGGTACTGATGAATCTAGTTAATCAGAACGCTCAGCGGTGAGGGTCTCAGTGATTTGTTATACTGATTAGGTGGGAAGGTGAAGGCCGGACAGCATAACCTATATCTGTTGTTTCTTAAGTGTCTTTGGCTGAAAATAATCGATATGCCAGCATGACGTGCTTGCGATTAACATCTGCTGATTCAGTGGAAAAGAAGGAGTGGATCTGGTGGGGCACAGGGCCCCTTCTATGGTCTGCAGTCTCCTGTGCATGTCTCTGCAATTACATGCCTCCTGCAGAATGTGAATTGCTGAATAGCTTCAGTGCTTACCTAGTCAGTCCTCTGGGTAGAAGGACCTTTACCACGTTTTTTTAAAATCAGTAACCAGTGTATAACATGTATGCCTTAAATAGTTTAGAATAAAATAGAATTTTGAATGTATACAGTCTTCAGTGATAGCTTAGTCCAGTCTTCTTATTTCAAAGATTAAAAAAAACAAGGCCAAGCGTCGAATGACCTTTTCCAAGGAGTTACAATTAATAGCAGCAAACGCAAAACTAGACCTGCATTTTTCTGATTCCCTGTCTTTTTCTAGCTGTAATTTCAGGTTATTCCTTAGAATGAGAGCACACACGAGCTTTCTATAAAACCAAGACTCGTATATTTTGGCAACAGGAGACAGACAGCAAGAATGGTTGGAGATGCCTGCTTGTGTTTCTTTGCCAAAAGCAATTTCTGAGTTCTGTAGATAGCAACACTTGCAAACCCAGCAAAGTGCCACAAGCTGGAGCCACGAGACAAAGTGCAGAGCCTCGAACAATGTCTTTCCGCGAACTACCTCTGGTGGCGGGTGGTGAGGCTGCTTTCGCTTTACCATCCTATTAGCACATTATCTCCCAAAGCCTTTCTTGGTTGCAAGCCTACAGGTGGTGATGGTAAGTGGGAGGGAGACTGAGTAAGATGTTCATCGGTCAGGAGGCAAAGCTGCTGGTGCCTCTCCGCCTGATGATTCAACCATTGGCTGCTGCTGTTGCTGATGCTGCCTCTATCACTGTTGCTGCCGTTTTTATCCCAAGAAGTGCAGCCATTGTTTCTGAGATGGTTATATGCCAGAAACAAAAGTCAGAAGCAATTATCATACCAAATTGGAGTCATCTGGTTGTTGGTCTGTTCTCCATGAACTGTGTGCTCTCACTGAAGTCATTGGTGATGTCTTTGGTGTAGGGGAGCTCAGTTGTCGGACAAGTGTCTAGTGCATAGTTGGTGCCACTGCAAAGAATGGAGAACACATTGGGTGACTGGATTCAGTGGTGAGGGACCATGTGACAAAGCCACACCCTTGAGCACATCCATGCCCCCTCACTTAACTAGCACTGGGTGTTGGAGATGGTGACCTATGAAGACCTGGTGCTTGCAATATAAACTGGAAGGGTTTGGGAGCTCAGGTTTTCAGGAGCTCTTATATAACCACATGACTCTGGACAACTTGCACCATTTATATAAGCCTCAGCCCTCAGCAATAAATTCAGGACTGTGACCTACAAGATCCTCTGCTGTTGTAAAACTCTATTAAATTTCTTTACTATCAAACACCCAGCTCTCTCCTTTGACAGGACAGAAGTGAATCTATGAAGCATTCACTGAAAAGGACAAGGAGAAAACTATATGGATTTATGATCACAACCAATTTTGCTACTGCCAAAAGAAAGCCAGCCCTGAATACGTTAGTTTCCCACAGGATATCCAATATTTGGAAACCATCTTTCTTCTTGCTTTTTTTTAAAAAAAAATGTAAAAAAAGAAGAAAAGGAGAAGCGGGAGAGACATCACACTTTGCATAACTTTTCTACTTATAGACACAATTTCTGATGCATTTTTCTCTTTTCGGGAGGTGTAAGGGAGAATTCCCATAACTGGAGGAGTGTAGAAGTGCAAGTGTGACTGTAGGATGACACTTAATTCATTAAAAATGTGTGGTTTATAAAAATGGTTTTGCCAAAAATGAGCTTGGTGGGAAGGAGAAAGCAGCAGGGATATGGATGCATGGAGGAAAGGGAAGAGGAGATTGTGCCAAGAGAGAAGGCAGTCTCATTTGTTGCTAAATGTTGAATCCCACATAAGAACGTGTCAGAAGCCAATTTAAGGAAGTTAAAATGTGAAGTAGGGGAGGGAAAATTTATTAGGCACAGATATCACAAACTGACGCGATTATTGTTCTACTTTTATAAAATTTGGGGATGTTCTCCAGGGAGTTAAGTGTGGGGTAACTTGAATTATCTATCCTCAGCGATCCTCACATCTTTTCACAAAACAAATGGCAGAAGTAGATGAACATTGTGCTTTTATTCTTTTCCTGGCAGTACTGTGAATTGTCTCAGATACTGCTGTATTACTGAGGGTAACATTAGCTGTTATAACAAACTCCAGACTTCAGGGCCTCGCCACATCAGTGTGTAACTGTTCCTTTGCAGAACAGTCCCAGGCAAGGATTCCAGCTGGGCACATGTTTTTGCTCAATTAGAGGAAGACTGAGGCTCTGCTGTGGTTTGAATGAGTCCCCTCCATAATTCCAGAGGTACCACTGTGGTAGGATTAAGAGGGAAAGGCCTTTAAAGAGCAGATTAGGTTGTGAAGTCAGAATGCAATTAGGAACCTTCCTAGAAGGACTTGAGAGAGATAGTGTGTTCCTTTTTGTCCTTCTGCCTCCTGCCAACTGAGAACACAGATCCTTCCCTGGTGGAGGAGACAGTGTCTGTGAATCAGTGCCTGTTAATCATGGACTTCCCAGCCTCTAGGACTCTGAGAAATAAAATTTTCTTTATCAATTTGTAATTCTCAAGTATTCTGCTATATCATCTCAACTTAAGAAAGGTTTCTTACATCATGTATCATTGCTTTTCACAGAAAGAGGGCGTTTTCAGCATCTAGCCCTGGAAAAAGAAGAGGGTAGAGAAGATGCACCTGTTTCTTTTTGGCCTTGGCTCAGCAGTGACAGATATTAATTGTACATGTGTTTTATTGGTCCAGCCCTGACGCACATGTGCAGCAGGCATGGAGTCTCTGGTTGGGCAGTGGGAATCAGGGATCATGGGTCAGAGGTCAGGACAGATCCCAATAGGAATGTTTAATGTGGAAAGGAACAGCATAGAGTTTGACATCCTTTACTACACTGCTCACATAACTCCATCACTCTTGGACTCTAAGAAAAATGGCAGCATTTCCTTTTCCATTGACTGTAACTCTTTCAAAAAGACTTGGAAGGCAGAGCCCTGATTCATCTCTTCTGTGAAACTTTCATGATTAAAGAAAGTACCACAGGCATTGCTAGCTTTGACAGGTGTGTTTCAGTGCTTTTCTCTGACCCTTTTCTATCTTTGGAGTACACCCATTCAGGGAACAAGGACTAGCCCTTTGTCCTTGTCATATCCATTCTGCCTCCATTTGTCCATCTCATGTGTCTCTTACATCAGAAACTTTAATTTTCAAAGCTTTATCTCCGTTAGGGGATTTCCAAACAATCACATATGAATGGGAGATGACTTTCCTTTAATAAATCTCTTGTTGATACCAAGGATATCCCTCATTTCTGTTAATGTTTACTGGGAAAAAATAGATTTCCCTTCCTTGCATATTTAAGAGAAAATATCAAAGACTATCTTAGAGGTACAGAAACTGAGCTGCAGAGAACCTAAGGAGAGCTAATTGAAGTTTTACAAGTTTGTGAAGAACCAAGCACAAGGTTCAGGGATCATAAGTTCTACAAGTATTCTTCTCATTTCTTCATGTAGTCTTAGGAGCACTTAGGCATGGGAGTCAAGGCCAAAAGGGTTCAACATTTCAACATATTTAAGTGAATATATTTATACACACGGGATATATTGCCATATCTCTGTGGCACTCAAATCATTTTATTTCTTGAGACATGGAAGATTATTTAGGTGTGCACAATAATTTCATATTTGGTGGGTAACTAGTTAGTAGTCAGTTCTTTTATACATAACTCCTAATACTGACTAAATTATAAATAAACCTATCACCACATTATGGGATATCAAAATCAGAAGATATAAATATTTAAATAATTAAAACCCCTCATTTTCATGAATTAGAAGGCTCATTATTTTAAGTAAGCTAGACTTCTCCAAATTGATCTATAGCATTAATACAATAGAAATCTAAATCCCCAAATTTTTTTGAGGAATTTGACAAGCTGATTTTAAAATGCTGAGTCTCATGCATGTCAGGAACAACCTTGAAGAAAATCATATCTAGGAGGCAATGGTTTATTTTATTATAATAAAGTGTATCAATTAAAACATATTAGCATACTCATTGGCTAGAAAAATGGAAAAGATTAAAAATCCAGAAAGACTCATACTTAGGTGTATACTTGGTTTGATTCATGACAGTGCAGAACCATAAAGAAAGTACAAAATTTTTGATACATGATACTGGTTCAATTACATAACTCTATTCAAGAGAGAAAAACTAATCTTGACCCTTACCACACTCTACAGAAATGAGAGTTCCGAATGTGAAAGACAAAGTAGTAATACTGGATAAGAGGATCTGGCAAACATGTTCTCTGAAGCAGGGGTCCCCAAGTCCTGGTGCCAGTTGTGCCCTGTGGTGCAGTGGGCCCACACAGGAGGAGATGCACACCGGGCTTGCACCCAAGCTCCATCTGTGCTTACCGTTCGTGGCCATGCTCACAGGCCGCCTAAGCTCTGCCTCCTGCCACAGCAGCAGCACCGGCACTAGATGTTTGTAAGAGCGAGAATCCTGCTGTGAACTGTGCATGTGAGCAGACTAGGTTGCGCACTACTCGTGAGAATCCAATGCCTCATAACTGGAGATGGAGCTGAAGCAGTGACACTAGTGCTGAAGGGTGGCTGCAACTCCAGATTAACATTAGTGGACAGGTTTGATGTGCAGGGACCAAAACTAGTCAGCTGTTTGTAGACTGATATCAAAACCATGCAGGAGTGGCAAGTGACAATTAAACTGCATCTGGTAGCAGGTCTTAAGTCAGAATCTGACACATTTCAGTATGTGTGTGGCCCACCCATTATTTTATTTATAGCTTCTGTCTGTGCCTCATTCCTGCAATGTAAACTTTCCTCAGCCAGAGTTTTGGCAAACCCACAAATTAATCCTAGCCAAAATAAATTAAAAAGCAAATGTCTCAAAGTAGCTTTGTTATGAAGAAGGAAAGACCCAATGATGATTCAGAAAAAGACCTAAGCCCATCAACAGAAAGAAAGCTTTCTTGAAAAGAAAATACTTAGAATCCTACTTAAATTATAGATTCATTTTAATGGATGATTCACACTCTCTAAACTTTGCTTTGTATAGTATGTGTCGTAAGCTACCCAGTAAAGCCATGAAATCTTCAGAACTTCTTTGTCACATGGAGATTAAGCATTCCACATTAAAAGATGAGCCTTTGGAGTTCTTCTGAAGAAATGTGAGTATCAAGAATGAAACAGTTATCAAAGGCCACAATTTCATCCATTGTGCTGGGCGTGGTGGCGCATGCCTGTAATCCCAGCACTCAGGAGGCTGAGACAGGAGGATTGTTATGAGTTTGAGACCAGCCTGAGCTACAAAGTGAGCTTAAGGCCAGCCTGAACTGCATAGTGAGACCCTGTCTCAAAAAGACAAAAAGACAATTTCATCCATTGTGTCTGTGCTGAGATTACTCTTAGTATTTATTTATTTATTTGTTTATTTTATTGAACTACAAATGTCAATCAGACAGTTTCAAGACACCTTAACAATACAGATTCAATTAATTAATACATTGCAAACTGTTTTCATAATGTTTTGGTATTGTACAAAGTGCATACATGATATTATATTTACAGATATTATTTTAGCAGATATCTCTTATCAGTGAACTAAGAGTGTAGCTGCTTACTTATCTTATTTTTTATACCTGAATTATATCAAAAATTCAATAATTATTTTCCTAGTGGATGACCGTAGTACTAGAAGCCGACATAATATCCTGTCCAACCACTATTAGTGCAGATCTTGCCTCTCATAGAATTACATAGAAGCATAGCGTTATCTATCCCAACTGTACTGTCTATACACACACATCATGATTTTTTCTTTCTACACCCCTTCCTTTGTCTACACCTGTCAAAGGTGGGCACTCCATTGTCATTCAACTAACTTAGGTGCTTGAACTCGACACCACAATCCAACACTGTAGAATGTTGTCAGCATTCTACAACAATAGTGAGTTATTCAAAGAAGTTGTCGACATAGCCATTTACAGCTCAGCTTAATATTATGGCCCCACAATATATACTTCATTTTTATACTTTTCTGCTGGATGGTTAAGACCTAGATAGATCAAGACTTGTATACCAACACATGAACTTTATATTTCCTATGTGGTCAGTGAAGTCCTGTCAGGGTTTATCTTGTAGTCCTGTACATTATTTCTGTAGTTCCTTTGTCTGTGTCATCCATGTGGATGAGTCACGGCCAATGCTTGACCAGTTTGCTCTCTGTGAGAGCTTGAGAGAAAGTTTTCTCTTCATGTGACTCTCCCCGGGCACACTATAGAACTTCAATCTCTTTCCTCTGTGGCTCCATAATCTCCTTGTTCAGAAAATTTGTAGCTCACCTGAGTTTCATGATGTTGTAGTACAGGTTCTCCTATGTCCTGAGTCTTCTTCGCTGACATTGAAAGACTAGGGCCAAAATGTTGGCTGGCCTTGTATTGTTAAACTACTCTTAGTAATTAAGCAGATTGCTAAAGCTAAGAAGTTTACCATTGGTGAAGAATTGATTCTAGCTACTGCTAAGAATATTTGTCATAAACTTTTAGGAGAAGATGCAGTTCAAAGGGTGGCTGACACACGTTCCTCTTTGGCTAACACCACAACTGGATGAATTAATGAAGTATCAGAGTATATTGAGGCACAATTGATAGAGAGGCTTAATGAGTCACTGTGGTATGTGATCCAGGTTGGCAAGTTTACTGATGTCAACAAGAAGGCCACAGTACTGGCCTTTGTGTGATGGATTTTCTAGGTGGATGTGCACAAGGGTGTGTTATGTGAAATTTTTTGGCAACCAACATTACAGATGCAGAAGTGTTTAAGCCTTTGAATATTAGGAAAACTGAGTGACTGTGCACAGATGGAGCAGATGCTGTGGCTGATTGGCCTTTGGTCTTTATTAGTCTGGTCGAAGAGGTTTCTTCTGTATGAGTCTCCATACTGTGTCCTGCACTGAGAAATACTGGCTAGTTAGAAAATCCTGCCCAACTTAACAACTTCTGTAGTATATGGTTAAAATGATCAAGCACGTTTAAATATATGTCCTTAATATCCATTAGCACCACTTTATGAAGAGACAGATGCAGAGCAAAACATTCTTGTCTCTCTCTCTCTCTTTCTCTCTCTCTCTCCCTCAACAAGGCCTTAATACGTAGTTCCAACTGGCTTTGAGTCTACTATATACTGCAGGCTAGCCTTAAAATTGTAACAATCCTCTTGCACTGCCTTCGAAGTGCTGGGACTACAGGTATGTACCATCATACTCAATGAAGCACCTCTTAGTTTTTGAAGTAGTATAAGACATCACTGGCCAGAGTTTTTGAGTTACACAGGCCACTGCAGAAATTTCTTTCAGAAAAAGTCATCCTTGGCAACATCTTTCAGTGATACAAAATGAGCCACTAAACTTGCTTACTTATTTGGCATATTAAACCTACTCAGTGAACACTCTTTTTCAAAGATTTTGAGCATTAATTCTCAGCCAGAAAAGCCTTGATTTGGGAATAAATGGATCCATGACCCATTTGTGAAAAATCCAGGTGAAATAGCTTTGTCTATTCTAGAAGAAGATTGACTAACTGAGATTACAAATGGCAGTGGCCTTAAAAGTATGCTTGAGACAACTTCAAACTCCCATAAAAGTTCACAAAGTTCATGTAGAACATCCCAACATTGTCCCAAAAGCATTAGAAAGCCTACTTACATTTCTAATATCCTATCTCTCTAAAGTAGGATTTTTTGCAGTGACAGCAACTAAAATAAGATTACGAAGTAGACTGGATATAAGTAACATACTTCGGATGTTGCTCTCTCTCATCACCCTCTAATGGGGCTGTCTACTTGCCAAAAAGTAAATTCAGGGCTCCTAGTGATTCTGAATGATGATAACTTGTAAAATCATTTTATTGTATATTACAATGTAATGATAATAGAAGTAGAATGCACAATAAACTTAATGCACCCATCTGTGGAAAAAACTAGTCCCTGGTGCCAGAAAAGTTAGGAACCACTGCTGTAAAGATCTGACTATTAAAAATTTGGGGATTTGTCTGCAATTGTCACAGGCTTTACAGATTCCCAAGCAAGACTCTGTTTCTATGAAGCTTTATTTGAAAACACAGGTGGCAGAATGGATTTCTATTACAGTTCATAGTTTCTAGGCCCTGATTTAGAAGATACTATTGGAGGACACCTTTATGACCTTGAATTAAGAAGATTCTTAAGTAGCCACGAAATGTGTTATATAAAGGAAAAAGCAACATGAGAATGAAACCCTTCAAATTTAAGATCTCTGCTCATCAAAAACAGCTGTTAAAAATAGTAAAAATGCAGTCAACAGGGTGTGAGAAGTTACTTGTATTACATACAACTCTTATCCAGAATATATAAAAGCTAAAAATAATGAAAAATAACCTAATGGCATAGTCCAACATATCCTAAAAGAAGGTAGCCAATTTGCTAATGACAAATTGTCATTAGGAAAATGAAAATTAAAACTACAAGATAAGATAACTCTACATGCTTAACAGCCTGACCATTATGTAAAAGCCTAATAATTCCACATGTTATGAAGGATTTAAACATACACCATGCTGACAGAATAGATATGTCAATTTACACTTCAGACTATAATGTCCCAAAGTAGGGGCCACAGGAACATAGTTTCCCTCTTGTCTCATTCCTCATCTTCCTACGACAGTGAACTGTGGTGTCAACTGGAATAAGACACACTGAGCTGATGGGTGCAGCAAAGCTCTGATGCATCTAGGTGGTTAACTCTTGGAGAGGGAAAACCTGCCCTGAGCATGAGCTTCTAGCCCAGATGGGATAAAAAGGGAAAGGAAAAGGGCATCTCGCTTTTCGCCTCTTCAGAGGAGCTCTAGTCTTTGCCATTGTATTTGGACGTCTGCCATTAGACGCCAGTGTCAGAAAGAGTCCTGCTGCAGATCCAGGAATGAGGTGTCGCACACAGTGCCCAAGAGGGGGATGAATGGACCAGATTCCCCTCAGCCTCTGAGTGCTACGTGCTACCCTGTTGGCTGAATCCCATCTCCACACCACTGCTCCTGCCCCACAGAATCTAAACACTGAAGTGGTTCATCAGATTCTTGGCCACCAATGTCACACAAAGCTGTAACCAAACAAAATGTGTTATGGTTTCCTCTTGTTAATTTGCCTTTTATTATAGGTGTGTTGGCTATGAGCCTTTATAATAAGCAGGAAAGGGACCGCTGCCTTCTTCCACTCTTTCAACAACAATGAAAATGAGCAAACTACTATAAATGTAAACATAGAGAGATTTTCAAACATGTTAAACAAGTCAAATGATTAAACATGATAGAATATGTAAGGTGTGATTCTAATTGTATGTGGCCCAAACAATAAAAACTAATATGTGGGGTTATGAGTCAGGACAGTGGTTACTTCTAAAGAAAGGGGAGAGGGCGACCACCTAGAGCGAACCTGTGATGGTATCTTGGGTGTAGATGATGTCCTTTGAGCAGAATGGCACTGGCACGGACGCCTTCATTTGGCGGTAGCTCATTGGCCACATATTCACGATTGTTGCGCTTTCCCATATTATGTAACACTACATTCAAAAGTTGTTAAGGAATCCAGTGGAGATTTATTGTTAAACCACTGTCTCTTTTTCTAGTTACCTAGGTGTGCTTTAATCCCCATAGCCAGCAAAGAAAAATAGCCATGAGATGCTCAGATAAGATTCAAAGGAGCCAGGCAGAGAAACACAACGTGGAAATATCCACACAGTCTCCTTGAGCTGACTCAAAGGCCCATCTGGCTCCAGCTCATTCCCCTTCAAAAGGTCACT
Organism: Ctenomys sociabilis; assembly: GCA_004027165.1. Taxonomy (NCBI): domain Eukaryota; kingdom Metazoa; phylum Chordata; class Mammalia; order Rodentia; family Ctenomyidae; genus Ctenomys; species Ctenomys sociabilis. The sequence continues at coordinate 97,380 of PVKA01003118.1, read as the reverse complement.
GGCCTTGTGGCCACCTCACAGAAGGAGCCACTTCAGGTGGCCCCGGAGAAGCTCATCTCAGAAACATCAGGTCAGGAAGGCGACCTTGAGGAGTGAGGAGCTCTGCAAAGCAATCTGCTTCTTCTGTCCACTGTCCCTCGCTCGTCTTACTCTTCTCTATGCCATCCTTGGTTAAGTCTTATTAGTAGTTTTACTCATAAAACAGTGAGTTAAATTTATATCAGTGGCACGGACTTAGGTTTTCTTAGACACTGTGTTATACTTGGAGATCTGGTTAATGCTTGATAGCAAAGAATTTTATTCCTAAGCCCGAGAAATTTTAATCTTCATGAAATAGAGAATTTGACCATCTCAATGGATGAAGAATATTTATTCCACCTCCTTCGTAGCTTCCTCTTCCTTGAAATCTTAACTGGGACTTCCTAAATTTATTTCCTCTGTATGCCCCCTGGCTGGGACTATTCTTGGTGCTGATAACTTGCTTTGACAGAGGCACAACTGCTCCTCTGTCCATGTGCGGAGGAAGCTGTGGTAGCCCTAGTGGTGTGTTTTCCTAAGCTTGGGTGGTTGGGAGAACGCCAGCAAGGTGGCGGGCAGGGGAGGTCTCAGATGTGCCGCCTCCCGAGTGGAAAGCACAGTCCTGGAGCCGCGCAGACGGATGCAGGGGCTTTGCTCACTAGATGGTTGGCCTTGGACAAATGTCTCGCTCTTGCTTGGACTCAGTTTCCTAAATTATGAAATAAACAAAGCACTATGTTCATTATAGAGAGGGTATAAGTGAAGCATAAGATAATCTATGTAAAGCATCTGATACACTGAGTGACAGTAATAAAAGCAATAACAAAAACACAAAAAGCACCTGCAGTATAACAGGCATATTTTACAGTCATTCCATGGGGTCTACAGTAAACTGGTTCCAGGACCCCTGAGGTTACCAAAATCCATCATTTGTAAGTCTTTTATATATGGTGGTACAGTGCTTGCATACAACCCACAGCCATCTTCCTGTACGCTTGATCTTTAAATGACTTACAATACCTAATGCACTATAAATGTTACACAAATAGTTGTTATACTGCATCATGTAGGGAATAATGACAAGAAAAATGTCTGTACATGTTGGGTACAGGGACACTTTAAGAATTATTTTATATTGTCCATCTGCAGTAGATTAAAACCACAGATGAGTACATAAAAGCCCAACTGGTCTATACTGACTCACAATAAACCCAGAGACATCTGTTATCACTGGTACGAATTTATAGGGGCCCGGGGAGATGGCTCAGCAGAATAAGCACTTCCCTGGCAAGCACAAGGGCCTGAGTTCAATCCCCTGTTCTGCCAAAAGCAACAAACAAACAAAAAACTAGTACCAACTTATACATGAGGAGCAGAAGCACAGAGAGCTTTAGACACTTGCACCAAGTCAGATATCTTTGCCCATGGGTGCAGCAAAGTGGTCGGCCCACAGGGCTGTGTTCTTATCCACAGCACTGAACTGGGCCTAATGTGGAGATAATGGGACATGCAGTGTGTGCCTCATGCCTCGCTTCTTTCATCCTATTCCTCACATTTGATGGCATGTCTGATTTGCAGGTTTAGAAGGAGAGAAATAAGGAAGATCCCTATGCTTTCCTTCCATTTAGCAGCACCTCCTTAAGGAAGACTTGCAGAGAATAGGGCTGCTTTGATCAACTCTGCCACACCAATAAGCATGTGTCAAGCACCTAGGGCTTAAGGCAGAGGAAAAGAGGTTGAGTCGGCTTCCTCCTCCCCCACTTCCAGTGGGATTCATAAGTCCACAAGGAAACCATGGGACTTAAACAACGAAGAATAAACTTTAAGCTAGACTTGGCCCATCACTTAGATGGCCTGACCTTCCCAGTCAGCTTTTTTTTTTTTTTGTTTTGTTTTGTTTTTTTGAGACAGGGTCTCACTATGCAGTTCAGGCTGGCCTTAAGTTCACTTTGTAGCTCAGGCTGGTCTCGAACTCACAACAATCCTCCTGCCTCAGCCTCCCGAGTGCTGGGATTACAGGCCTGCGCCACCATGCCCAGCTCCAGTCAGCTTTTGAGAGGTTCTCAGAAACCCAGAGCCCAAGCCAGCCCTGAGTTACACCAAGAAAGCGTTCGCCAGCCTGGGTGTGCTTCGCGGGCTTGTCCCTGAAACAGCAGGTACATTGTTCCTTACTCCTGGACACGTTTGCCTGCAGCAGCCTCTGACCTCCAGAAATTGCTTTGCCATTTATAGAGCAGGTTTTAATTTTAACTCCCTCCTTCTCTCTCTCTCTCTTTTTTCATCAAGAATTAATTAAAACACCACTGCAAGCACAGAGTCACTCTGACTGGCCAGAAAGGAAAAAGAAAAGAGAAAAAATGCACTTGTTTCCTACACGTGGATTGGCAGAACCCTAGAGAATTTTGCTGAGTTTCAGGGCACTTTCTTCCAAATGCTCTTTCTAAGGGCATTGAGTTCTACCAGGCCTCCAAGCTCTGTGGGTTGAGAGCAAAACCAAGGGCAAGTCCTTACAGCACATGCCTGCAGCTCAAGAGACGTCTCACGCAAGGCAACGTAGGTGCTATTGAGACATCTCCTTGCCTCTCCCTCACCTCCGCTCTCCTCCACCTTCTCAGAAAACTTGGGCAGCAGTATCCTTAGGAACAGAACTTTTCATGAATATTTAGGTCCCAGTCCTCAGCTATAAGGTCATTGGTTCTCTCCACAGCGGAACCCAAGGGCAGGTACTGGGCCTTAAGAGAGCTTTTCTGAGACCTTCTTCCTGTCACTTTTGTGCTCCTACAAACCATGATACAAGAAGTACAATAAGTGGAATAACCTATTGTGCTTTGGGGATTTTCCTTTGCTTTCAGAATTTTTCCAGGGTTGGCTGAAGAGCAGCAGTCATCATAAAAAATAAAGAAAAAAAACTAGCCTCTAGTAATATGGGCACTGGGAAGTTTCCTGAGATCTGTGTCCTATTGGAATCAACACGAATGCTTCTTTTACACTCGACACTCTCAAAACAGACTTGAAGGGAGGGCAGAAAAGGGCGAACAGCTGCAGTTCTTCTGCCTGCATCATTTGCTTCCCTCTTTGTACTGTGACGCCCACATCTCAGAGCAGCAGGAGTCAGGCCCAAGGCTGGGAGAGCCTGGCGGGGGAAGGGTGGTGGAGAGGTGGGGAGAGGAGCTGGGGGAGAGTTCATAGCCAGTCTCTAATAGAAGGAAAAGTGGCATCTCTGGAGACAGAGGGCTAATTTCCTTCTGGAACCCCCAAGAGTGATTGCATATATCATTTTTCTTTCAGGAATTCTCAGACTCTCTGGAAACAATAAGAAAGCAACTGAAACTATTTTTGAAAAGCTTTCCAAAGTTCCTGAGTCCATGTATGGCCTCATTGGCTTTGATATGTGCTGGGCTGCAGGGAGGGGAAAGGTGACCTGTTCTCATGTGACTTGGTTCAGAGCTTTGGCCAAAGCCCACTTGCTCTGAATAGAGACTGAGGAAGAAAAATGTCCTCCCTGGGACTTGCCTGGAATTTTTTCTGAAGCCTCTGCAGAACGTAGCGTGGGAGACCGGTTGTCTGTTACGCTTGTGCACCATGATTACAATGACTGAGGAAGCCTGAACTTTAAAGGAGAAAGGAATGCCCTGAGCTGCAGGGACACAAGCGTGCCTCTTGTGTCCGGGCTTGTGTCTCAGCTTTCAGTCCCCAGAAGCAAACCCCAATGGATTCAAGTGAGGAAGCAGAAAGCCCCCAGCTACTAGTGTTGTCCAGGTGCAAATCCTGCCACTTACACCACACCATCATCAAAGCACTAGGTCCTTGTCAAATTCAGTTCCTCAGACTGAAACTAATCACTCATATGATTAATGTAATGATAAATGCAAATGTGAATGCATTTTTAACTTGAAAGCCTCAGAAAACACACCTTCGCGTTGAGTTTGTGGGCTCTCTCCTCAAGCCACAGATAGATCACCACTACTGCAGCTGCTTCTAAGACAGGCGACTGTGACCCAAGGTGACATCTGATTGTGGGTTCCACAGTGACTTTGCATCAAATGATTAGAATCTTTAACTGCCTTGTGGTTGCAGAAGGCAAGAGAGGCCAGGATTTTAAAGAGGGCAGGAGCTTAACCATTCAAGGTGAATCGTTCCAGAAAGGGCACGCATTTTCAGGGTCATCCATGTGGCTGTGTTAAAACGTTAGCCAGCGGAAACCAAGGAAGTCTGCCACCCGGCCAAGCTGGTGGCAGCTTCCCCATGGGGTTGGTATTTCAACCCTACCCCAGTCCAAGTCAAGAGGAGAAGGAAGAGAAACTAACTGTCACCAACCTGAAGGAGCTGGAGAGCTGGTAACATAGTGACATTATATAAAAAGTCTTCTCTTTTAATGGTGCACATATAGCAGACGATCTAGGCAAAGGCTTATAGTTAATAAAATAACACTGTGTTCCTGACAAGTGCTCTTTTCCTAACTTTGTTTTCACACCAGAAATTAGACACCTATGGCCTTTTCTTTGCACTGCCATTGCATCAAGGTAAGAGACTGAGCAAATAAGGGTTTGCACTGAGAGGCCAACTTGTACTTCTTGGTATTCTGTATCACCAGCAGGTAAGGTTGAGAACAATGAAGGCAATTTATCGGGTAAAGACATGGAGACACACAACAGCTAACTGTGTCTTCAAAATCAAGTGGCTTAGAGACAGTTAAAGGGCAAAAGCATTTTGCTAATGACCAAAAGGAAGGCACAGCTTGACTCTCAGGTCCTGCTAAGGCCAACGCCTTAAGTGTCCAGCTCTGATAAACGAGAAGTTAGCTCTGAACTGTCAGGACACATTGGTCTCAGTGTGATCTGTTTTACCCCAGGAGAAACAGCAGCAGGCTCCTAACTAACAAGAAAGAAGCAGGCCCAGGAGCGCAGATCCTTCACCCTCCAGCTTTAAGACCGTTCACAGGCTTCTGCCTCCCTCTGCCACGGGTGTTTCCTTGACTTTGGCCTCTGGCTCCTGACTGAACGTAACTGGTTTGTTACTGGGTAAGGAGTCTTCCCACCATGCCAACCTCACCTGCTTCTCCCTTTCCTGCAGAAAGTGCCAAGAGCAAGCGAGACAGAACCTGCTCAGAGATGAAATTTTAAGATATGAGGTAATGTTGGTTCCCTGGCTGTGGCTGAAACTGGAAGGAACTTGGCAGGGGCCACGGGGAAGGGAGTGGCAGTTTGACGATTTTATGTTTGGCTTGGATGTAGTCTAAACTTAAACTCAAACAAAAACTTTAGAACCATTACATGACCAGAATATGCATGTGTGGATTTTGGGGTGAAAGTAGGAGGTGGCTTCCAGCCATGAGGAGCAGTGAAATGAAACCATGATATCTTAATCTGCTGCATTCAACTCTCACCAGCATCAATAAAGAAGGGACAATCCATATCCGTTCAATTCCCAGATTGAGTTCCAAGCACCCACCTGTCCTATGTGGATCCAGTCACTTACGAATGCAATTACTAACCTGAGCTCAGTCTCTTTACCATCTTGGATGACCCTAAACACCTCACTGTGGCTTAGAACTAGGAATCAGTTGTCAGGTAGCCTCTTTCCATTCAGAGCGCAAGCAGTTGTGATTTTCAAATGTCAAAGTTGGCCAGGCTTTGGGAAGTCTCAAATGCTGAGTGGCTCAGTGCATTCTGCTTCTGCTTTTGCTCAAAGGGCCTTTCCCATGCTGGGCAATTGCCTGTGTGGTGAGTGTGTGCATACGGAAGCATATGCTTGCAAAGCAGATGAAACATTTGCGTATAATAGCATTTTCACGGCAGTTAGTATCAACAGGGAGGAGTGTATCTTCCACAAGTGATTAGATGTGGCTTTCTGTGTGTGCCTGTGAAGTGACAGATTGTACAATTCTTAAGGATGGGGGGACGCTTGAATGGAAAATCCCAACTGGCCATCCCATTTTGACCTTGAGAAGAAAGAATACATGCTAGTTTGCACATAAAAAAAATTAACTGCTCCAGAGTTTACACTCAGAAAAACCTGAGTGGCTTGCTCATAAATAAATTGAGGACAGAATTGTTGATTATTACTGAGGTTAATGCTCTTTTTCTAAAGTGAAAATATTGTATATAATTAGATTAAGAAGAGATTTCAGAAGAAAGGGTGACAATTTGAGTCACCCAGAGTCAACAAAGGCACATTTTGATTTTATTAGCTAGCTATTAGGGCCCTGTTTGGCATTTTCAGTGTGATGCATGGCGTCAGGATGTTGCTGTTGAAAGTCATTTGTGTCCCCTGTCTGGGCTAATTGAGTGACAATAATAAAACGCTGTTTTTAGATAAACAATGGGTGGCGGAGCTCCATCCATCCCTGCAGGGAGCCGGCTGATGCCTTTCAGAGAGGAACTGGCTCAGCTCACAGCCATAGTCACATCACAGAGCAGAGTTTAAATCAAGTAAATTGAAGGAGGGAGAATGAATGAATGCAGTTTTGAAATGGAAATCAGAGAGCCCAGTTTGGAGCAGCCTTCATGACCAGGGGAAGCCAGAGGCTCTACCAGAGTCTAGTTTTCTCCCAGTCACATTCAAAGGAAGGAGACCCTGAGCCACAGCAAGTTAGGGAGGTAAGGGCATAAAACCTTACGCATCCTATTTTTCATGTGGGGTCTGAGTGCAGAACAGGCTGATGCTGAAAACAGCGGCACAAGTTCCAGTTGCCCACTGTCTCTCCCTGCATTCTGCACAGACAAGATGGACCCAAGACACATGGACAGACAGAAGGCCCAAACAGGCTGTAAGGGAGAGTCTGCCACTGCTCTCAGCCAGTAGGAAATATTTCTCTTTAGGAACAATGACTATTATTTTACTGATCACCTCCTTCTCTCTCAAAATGTTGTCCTCTCTCCTCCTCCCTCCAAACCTAGCATAAAGCATATCTAGAGTGAATCTTGACTTCATTTGGAGATTAAGATCATAGGTGAGAGGCTAAGAGTGAAAGATGCTGGCCTTCACCGGGCTTTATCTGAACACAACCTCCCACAACCACCAGGCTTTTTTGGGGTGAAGAATGGGGCCACAATACCTCCCTCTCTCCAGCTATCAGCCTCCTCCAAACTGACTCATGCTAGGTAGAAACTGTGCACTTGCTTGGCAGACAGAGCTTCCAGGCAGCTTTGCTCAGCTCCACAAACCACCACTATGACATTTTGTTGTCACCATGAACATTCTAAGGTTGGATACAGTCCATTGGCATTTTCACTCAATACCTCTTTGCTTGGACACCTGCTGGTATGAGGTCTTGTGCTGGTTGCTAAGGAGATAACCCTTGCTAAAGACCAGCAGAAAGACAGACAGATAAGTAAAAGAAAATAGGTTACTGCTCTGGAGAGGCATGTTCAGGCGACCACGCATGGCTTCCGCTCTTAGCATACCCAGTTCAGATCAGCCTGTTGTCTTTTAGGATTCACAGAGACTAAAAATCTTTGTCCTCTTAGTTTCCTAAGTTCTCCAGATGGTAAAAAGAAAAGCAAAACAGAAATTTATTAACATGCATATGGGAGTATCTGAGATAAGTAACCCCCAAAGTGGTTAGAACCTGGTTCAAGCTCCATCTTTGGCTGAAGCAAAGGAATTGAGATTTCATGCTCCAAGGTAGGAGAGGCAAGCTGTGAGAGGTGGCCAGAGCAGGGGTGGTAGACGAGGGTGCTTTGGAAAGGTGGGTGGTGCAGATGTAAGTCAGTGCCTTCCGCATTATAACTGCATTAAGCACCCTTCCTTTACCTGCGTAAGGACAACATCTCTGTGAATACAAATTTCCTTGGTAGATGTGAATTCCCTTATAAAGGAGAAATGTGCCCTGTTTTTAGAGCTTTTCCTAAGTTGGTGGTTCTCAATATTCAATGATCCTCAGTTGAAAATACCTATGCACCAAAGAGGTATATTTTAGCGTGGCCCATTCTGATTCCTCTCAGCCTTCTCCTGATACTACTGATGGTCTGGTCATTTCTAGCTCCTTCCTTCCTTCCTTCTTTCCTTCCTTCCTTCCTTCCTTCCTTCCTTCCTTCCTTCCTTCCTTCCTTCCTTCCTTCCGTGTTTTAGTTCATTTTCTGCTGTGATAACAGAATCCTTGAGACTAGGTACTTGAAGGAGAGAGGCGTGGTAGGTGGCATCACAATGGCAGGAACTTAAGGGACAGGAAGCCACAGCAACTCAAGGGGTAGGCTTACTGTTTGCACAAAAACTTGCTCCCGGGAAAATTGAGCAAGGTCATGTGAGAACTGCACTAATTGCTTCTAAGGGCTGCTCCTGCAAGGACCTGGTGTCTTGCACGAAGTCCCACCTGTTAAATGTCTCCCAGCCACTTCATACTCTTGCACTGGTTACTGGTCCCCTGACCACAAACCCTTAGGAAATGAACCATACCCACACCATAGCAAACCCCTATATATGAGGGACCGTGCCCTGGCCCCATCATGATTACAAGCATGATGTCCTTTATGTCCATTCCTCTGATCCAAACCCCTGCAATAAATTAAAAAGCATTCTTTAAACAACACCCAGCTGTCCCTTGTCCCCAGCCTGTTTGGAGCCTGACCTGGATAAGCAGACTTCCCTTCTAAGTGCCACTTCCTGACTTTTTCCCATCCTGGACACATTTTAGTAACCTTTTCGCTAGGTCCCTGGGTTGACTAATCTTATGCATCCACTTCGCTTGCTATTGTACCCGATCTTTGATCTAATATTAGTCTAGATGCTGCTGTGAAGATGCTTTTTTCAATCTGATTAGCATTTAGCACCAGTAGAACTTGAGTGAAGAGATACACCTTCCACGTGAGTGGCCTGGGAGGGCAGAGCATTGGCTCAGAATGATTAATCCTAAATTTGAACTCTAATTGGATTTATCCTGCTGGGTTTTGAGCTTGTGTGAGACCCTTGTCCCCCCACCTCCACCACGTGTCTCTCTCTAGGATTGAGAACCCTTAACCTTCTCCTACTTCTGTTCTCTTGGAAGAGGTTAACTTGAGTCTTGTTTCTCAGGCTCACAGCCAGAGAAGGGCAAATCTATTGACCCACAATAAAGCCACTCTGAGTCTCATCTATGCCTTATATAAGTGATGTTTAGGGGAGGTTAATACTAAAGCAGGCTTGTTTATAGCAGCACAATTTGTGATAGCAAAATCTTGGAAACAACCAGGATGTCTGTCACATGAGGAATGGTTGAAAAAGATGTGGTATTTCTATGTAATGGTGTATTACTCAGCTATGAAGAATGATAAACTTGAAGCATTTATATTGAAGTGGATGCCACTTGAGCATATACTCATAAGTGAAATAAACCAGACTCACATGTGCAAATATCATATAGTCTCCCTAGTATAAGAAGACAAAAGAAGAAATACAAATAGAAATGTACAACAACTAAAGACAATTGAGTCAAATAGTTAGGGCAAACTGAACAGCATATGCTGCAGGGTACTAATCAGCTTTTCTTCTGGGTGGTTAACAACCTAAGTTCACAGATCAAAACTGGAGAAATAGAAGAACTGCAAGGCCAGCCAACATTTTGGCCCTAGCCTTTCAAGGTCAGCAAAGACTCAGGACATTAGGAGAACCTGTACTGTAACATCATGAAACTCAGTTGTGCCCCAAATTTTCTGATCAAGGAGATTATGGAGTCACAGAGGAAAGACACTGATGATGTATAGTGTGCCTGGGGAGAGTCACATGGAGGGAAAACTTTCTCTTAGGCTCTCGTAGAGAGCAAACTGGTCAAGCATTGGCCGTGACTCATCCACATTGATGACACCAACAGGGGATCTACAGAGTGAGGTACAGGATTGCATGAGCCCTGAGGGGACTTCACTGACCTCATCAAAAACAAAAGCTACATCTTTTGGTATATAGGTTTTGATCTATCTCAGTCTTGATCATCCAGCAGAAAAGTATAAAAATGAGATATGTAACGTGGGACCATAATAATGAGTTGAGCTGTAAATGGCTACAGTCAATGACTTCTTTGGATGACTCACTATTATTGTGGAATGCTGCGCTGTGTTGGATTGTGTCTCCGAGTTCAGGCACCTAAGTTGGTTTGATGACAATGGAGTGCCCATCTTTGACAGGTCTAGACAAAAAAAAGGGGTAAACAAAGGAAGAATCATGATGTGTGTGTGTATAAACAGTACAGTTAGGATAAATATGCCATGCTTCTGTGTAATTTTATGAGAAGCAGGATTTGCACTAATAGTGGCTGAATAAGAAATTATGTCGGCTTCTAGTACTATGGACAGACACTGGGGAGATAACAAGGTAGAGGGTGTTACTTGTTGAATCTGTGATATAAATCAGCTGTAGAGAAATAAGATAGGTGTAGAGCTGCCCTCTCTTCATTCACTGATTAGAGACATCGGCTATAATAATGCCTGTAAGTATAATATCATGTATGCACCTTGTATGACACCGAAACATCACGAAAACATTTTGCAATGTATTGATTTGTCGAATCTGCCCTGTTGATTCATCTTGAAACTGTCTCATTGCTATTTGTTCTTCAATAAAAATAATAATAAAAAAATACTAAAGCAGGCTTTCTTTCACAGGTGTTAGGACTGGGCAAATGCATTTTTCCAGTGAAAAAGATATCAATGTGGTGGCTGTAGAGCACGTACTATAGTGGGTTGGGCCATGTCCCACCATCCCAGTTCACGTGAGAGTGCTAACATCCAGCACCTAGACAATGTGACTGTATTTGGATACAGGGTCGTTGCAGACAGAAGCCTTAGTCAACATGAGCTTAGACTCGCTGGACTCCTAATCCAGTGTGAAGGTTATGGCAGGGAGAGTTTGGACATGGACGCACAGGGCAGCCAGCATGATAGGGCTTGGGGTCAGGCTGCCCTAAGCCAGGGAGCTGGCAGTGATAGATCCCTCCCTCCTGTCTTCAGAGACCCTGGCAATGCGGAACCTTGGGTTTCCAGCCTTGAGAACTCTGTGAGAGGTTCTTTTCTAAGTTACTGAGGCCAGAGATTACTTTGTTAGTAGGTCCCTCAGGAGCTAATGATCTCCCTTCCTGGTCATCTCAGTGCTGCTCTGGTCCCTCGGTGAGCATTGAGAAGGGCATCTCATCAGCCACCTTGCTACGGCTGGTGTCTAGACGTGCTACCAAAGCCTCAGGCACTTTTGCATGGGGCTTTCTTGAAGGGAACTGAACCTAGGATGTGTAACTGATTCATGGTTCAATGCTGGGATTAAGGCTGGGTGATTCCTGGATCAGTTCTCTGATTGGCTTGGCATTGCCCTAATCCCAGCAATCTGAATAATATAAAAGGGGAAGAAAGAGGCTTGCTGGTATTTTTGGTGGCTTCAGCAGCCATGAATGCACATCCCCCTGCCAGGTGCCACCCTGCCTTGCAGCCAACTGGTTACAGACTCCATAAACTGAGAGCTAACCACACCTCACCTCCTTTAACTTTGGGCGTTAGGCACTTTGTCTCAGCAGCAAGAGAAAAGTAACTAGGACACACTCTTGTGTCATTTGGGAGTGACAGGAAGGCCCTGCCCTCCAGCCCCACAGCTACGGCCTACTGGATTCTGTGCCCTGCCCCTAGCACAAATACTAGTAGGGGTAGAGAGCAGCCACTTCTGGACTGCTTTGGCCTTGAGTCTTACGACAGCACTCTTTCAAAATTAAGCCAAAAATTGTCCAGGGACTTGAGAACATGAGCATCTGAATTATCTGGGTTACATTCCTCACAAGGAATGTACTATTACATTCTTTTTTTACATTAATAGAAACAAGTGACAGGGAGAGCACAGCCTCAGAACTTAACTTTGCTCCTTATTGAGAAAGTTGGCACTATTAGATTTAGGTCACTCCACAGGTATATGTGTCTCTCAAATTAGCTATGGAAAAAAAAAAAAAGACCCAGTTTATTTATTTATTTTTTTTCAAATGAATGCTTCTGTGAATCAGGAATGTAGAATAAGCAGCACTAGTTTAGAAGTTTAGGGCTTGGGTTCAAATTCTGGCTAAATCTCTAAGGAGCTGAATGAACTTTGATAAATGGCTTGTCAAGTGCTTTGAATATAGTTTTTCTCATCTATAAGTGAGAGTAAAATGTCCTGTCTTGGGGATTTGGGACTTTCCTAAAAGGAAAGTTCCTTGCTTTCTCAGACCACTGTCTCCAGGAAGAGGGAGAGTGTTTTTCCATGAAAAATTCAAGTCGTGCTACAAGAATCCATTACAACTTGCATGAGAAAGATTTGCCTTAGAAGTTCTCTGCTCTGAAGAAGATGGACTGAAGAATGTGAAGGGATAAAGGGAGCTACCTCTGGTCTCCTTGGGGGACCAGGAATGGCCGTTTCTCCATAGGGGAGAAGTCATGCTCAGGGGACTTTCTAGAGGAGAACATCTTTCTGGAGAAGAACAACACAGACATGCAAAGACCAAGCAAGATGCAATGCTGAAAAGAGCTTAGGTTTGGGATTGGCCCTGAAGTGTGAACTTTTAGCTTCAGACTGAGGCCAACCAACTCTGTTTAGGGCAGAAGGAGAATCAAGCCAGAACCTTGACTTGCCAGAGGAGTAAAGGCTAAAAAGGGAAAAAGTGGACGATTAATAACAGAAGGTTCTGGAAAATCCTCCTGAAGTTGAGTCAGTGTTAAGAGAGTGTAAATAAATACCTGTGTTGAGTGTCTGTGAGTGACTCCTACTCCATTAAATTTATTTAAAAAACAAATCAGGGGCTGAGGAGATAGCTTAGCAATCTCAGCCCCTGCCTGGCAAGAACAAGGACCTGGGTTTCAGGTCCTAGGTACTGCATACTGCTGGTCCCAGGTGCCGAGCTGGCCACCAAAAGTGGTGGTACAGGCCTGTAATCTCAGCGCTGGGGAGGTTGAGACAGGAGGATCACTAAGAGTCCGAGCTATGTAGTGAGACCCTGTACTAAATAAACAAACAAACAAATACATAAATTTTTTTAAAAATCTGACTGGCTGAACCTGAGTGATTGCTCAAGTCTGAAAATACTCTGTTTATGTCTCATTTTTCATTGCTCTTGTTATTGTTGCTATCAGCATCATTGCTCCTTAGTGTGACAGCAAGGGTGCATTTCTTGTTATGCAACTTCAGCGTGTGGTCTGGGCCTAGCTTTAGTGTGTGGACCATTCCCAGTGGCCACACTGAAGGCAGACAGGCTACCAGAAGCATCTCATGAGGTTTAGAACACATTTCCCAAAATATAGCTCCTTGGCATCTGGGAAAACAGCAGAGGTGGGCTAGCCCCTCTTACCTCCCTGCACTCTTTAAGCAGTTCACAACCCACCTCCTGGGAGAGGTAATTTCCTTATACTCAGAGGAAAGGAGACAAAGGCGTTACTAAGAAGAATCTGATCAGAGGAGCTCTGCTATGTTTTCTCAATGTATTGTCATTAGATCACATTGCTCTATAGTTTTCTCTATTTTGTTGAGTCTTCATTTCTCTCTCTCTCTCTCTGTCTCTCTCTCTCTCTCTCTCTCTCTCTCTCTCTCTCTCTCTCTCTCTCTCTCTCTCTCTCTCTCTCTCTCTCTCTCTCTCTCTCTCTCTCTCTCTCTCTCTCTCTCTCTCTCTCTCTCTCTCTCTCTCTCTCTCTCTCTCTCTCAGCAGCACTGAGGGTAGTACTCAAGACCTTGAACTTGCCAGCCACACACTTAGGTCTCTGAGCTGTCTCCCTGGCCCTGTTCTTCATTTCTTAAGGCTCTAGTGTCGTGTGCAATTTATATTAAGTAAATATGTAAGCTCTTTTCTTGTTCATCTGTCTTGTGCTACAGTGACTTCAGCCCTCAACCTGCAACAGCTGGGGAAAAGATAAGTTTTTTCTTCTATACCGCTAAGGCCTGGGGACATGGAAAGGAAAAATGCCCAAGAGCTTGACCCTGAAATGCAACTGCCTTCCTGGGTATGGGAAGGCGGGAGAAATTCAGATGGGCCATCAGCACATCAGCCCACAACAAGGTCAAGAAGCCCACAAGAAGCCCCAGAGGCCAGGTGTGTTTCGGAATTCAAACTTTTTCATGTTTTAGAAAAGCACATGGGACATAAAGCAAATATTATCATGCTTCTCCAAGAGAGTTTGAGGCAACACTTTGATAATCAAGAACAGTATTTCTTGTATTGGTAAAAATATATGAATAATTCTCACTAAATGGAATAAATGGAGTATGATCATGAAGGTCCTTGAGTGTTCAGGGCCATTTGGACTGTAGAGTCATCAGTAGGGGATGTGGGCCTAAGCTGGGTGCTGACCAGGGATCCCTGTGGGACCTGGTGGTTACAGATGCAACCCCATCAGATGCAGATGGAAACCTGAGAGGGAAAAAGAGAGATTTTTAAAATTAAAATTATTTTAACTGATAGGTAAGAACAAAAGAATACACGTATTTGTGCGGTAGGATGTGATGTACTGGTACGTGCATACTCTGTGGAATATTTAAATTAGGGTCAAACTGTCTGTCCCTTCAGATGTTTGCCATTTCTTTATGTGGAAGCATTCAGACCTCTGCCTTCCAGTGTGGTGAAGTGGCTGATTGTTTCCTATGGCCACCCTGCGAGCAGTGGTGCCCCAGAGCTGCTTGCTCCTACCTCGCCCTGCACTCCCACAGGTCAGTCTCTGGTTCTCAGCTTCCTGCAATTTCACTTATTTGGTTTCCACAGGTGAGCGAGCCCTCATGGTGCCCAACTCTCTGTGCCTGGCTCATTTCACTTGACAGAGCACTCTCCATTTCCATCTATGTTGTGTCAAAGAAAGTGAATTGCAAAAGCAGAACAATAGATATGTTAGTCCATCAAAGCCCTAGAGAACACCAGAACCCATACTTTTGAATGCTTAGAAAAAAATCCCCCAACTGTTTAATAAACAGCAAAGTCAGAGACCAGCCATAGGCTTCTGTGAGGGCAATGAGGAAAAAATTCACTCTGCCTGGGAGCAGGCAGACGGAGGCCAAAAGACCTTCCTTGGGAAACAAAGAAAAGTGGGGCTTTTTATGGGATTTGAAAAAGGGAGCAGTAACATCGGGTGAAGCATCCTGATGGCAAGGGGTGTCATGCGCAGAGGTCTGAAGAAACAGCAGTACTCAGTGTCCTCAGAGTATCCAGGATGGACATCATCAGTTGTCCTGGTGCTAGGAAGAGTCCATGCTCTGCCTTATCTCTCCTTTATGACATCCTGCCGCATGTTTGCTGAAAACTAGGCTGTGTGCTGGGAAAGTCATGCCTGAGTTGAGCCTGACAAACAGAAGATGACACAGAATAGACTGCACCTCCCGATCCTGCCAACAATAAGAGCCTCAGTGACCAACAACCTGAGGACCACAGGCTTTCACTCTGGTGGCGGATGTGAGTGTGCAGATGGCCTGATGGACCAACTGACGCCAACCTCGAACTACACAGGCAGTCCTGATGGAGGAAGCCTTGTGTCTATGGAGTGTTTCCAGTTATGTGTACTGGGGAGAGAGTAACAAAGGGGCATTGGAAGCAGCCAGAATATTTTGTATGTGACAAGGTTACAGGGACTGACAACAGTGTGTGTGTGTGTGTGTGTGTGTGTGTGTGTGTGTGTGTGTGTGTATGCACATGTGCTTACTTATATGTGAGAATATCAGGGAGGAAGACTTTTCTCCTACCCACTTAGCTTTTTTATTTTATTTTTTTATGTATATAGTAGAGGGTCTATAGGGTCTCACTACACAGATTGGACTCATAGTGATCACCTGTGTCCAGCCTCCCAAGTGTGGGATTATAGGCATGAACCACCATGCCCAGTCTCAATCCCTGTCTTAGCGTGCCCAGGGGCAGAGCCAGCACAGCTTACCTGGGATTGGACAGTCCCTGTATGTGCCTAAGCAGGTGCTTTCTTCCACTGAGTTGTCCAGCTGGACCTCTACTTAGCTTTGAATGGGTAGGGGCTTGTGAGTTGATTGACAATAGACTGAGAAAAGACAATGCTTGTTTATGCAAGTATGTAGAGTTACTTGTGAGCAAGTCACTGAATACCTAGACATAAAGGCTCATATACCAACTTACAAAAAAGCAGAGCAGGAGGACTCTAGGGTTTCAGTGGGAAAATACGGAGGCTTCTCTTGGATTTTCCAATAGAAATGGGCATCTACCTCCTTTCTAGAATTTGCAGGAAACTCCCTCAGAAAGGTTAACAACAGCTGTGTTTTCAGAAGGCTCTGTTTGGTTAAATAAGGCAAGTTCAAATAAGCTTTGAAATGTTTTCACTTTCCATACTTACTATTTTAAATATTTAAAATAGTATTTTTTTTAAAAATGATGATCACCTCCATACATACACACAAACTATATTAATATGTTAATCCTATGTGAAGGTGTATGTATGAGTGCATTTCTACATATATGCACAGCTGCAATAAATTGAGGGGCATTTTTCTATCAACCAGTTGTGAGTCCACTAATTCTGAGGCTGTATTTTTCCCTGTAAATTTTCCAGCTCCATACTGAAGCAGTCTTCAAGACTGTTCAATGCAGTATTTTGTCATTTAAAAAAAAAAGCCTGAGTTCCTCCTCTCCGCTTTCTCTACCTTCTCCCAAGATCCGAGCTTGCTGTCCTGGGGCCTGAAGTGTGGAAGCTGTAGAGACACCCAGGAAGGTCAAAGAGCTCCTGTGTGTTGCTATGTGGCCAAAGATCTTCAGCGTCATGGTGAGGCAGTGCCAAGCTCTCGGGCCCACCGTGACTCTCAGTGGAAGTCAGTGATGTGGGCTCAGGCTTATTGCCCTCAGAGTAGATTTCTCAGGGAGTTACAGAAACCCTGGCCAGGTAGGGAGAGGATGTTTCAGAGCATTCCATGTAGGCAGGTGTGGGCAAGAGCCAGAGGAATTTGGGCTCTGGTAGGTCCTGGTATCCGGAAGGCTAGGAAACCTGGAGCATAAGCCTCAGGGCAAAAATTCCCAGCAGAATCCAAGCTGCTCTTCACCTCCTCCTGATCCTGGGGTCCCCATTGGCCCTCCCACGCTGCGCCCAGAGCTTGTTCTAGCTTTGTTTGCTTTATAGTCCAGAACTGAATTCCCTCCCTCCTGAGTGGGGAGGGTACCTGCAGACACACACACAGACACACACACACACACAGACACACACACACACACACACACACACTCTCGGACACGCACCATGAGTGTCACAGAGCTTCTCAGGCTCTGTATCTCTGACCCCGTGCTGCTTTCACACACCGCCCACACAGCTGCCACGTCCGTCCGTCCCCAGGACTACCTGTGCTTAGCACATGTCACCAGCTGTGGGAGGGACTCTGCCTGGAGACTGATTTGTCACTAAAGGAAAGGTGAGGAAAGTTTTGAAGAATGGTTCAATCTAAGAAGGGCACAGGAGCCCTCATCCAACTTGGGGCCAGTCCTCCTTGGATGTTTTGGCGCTCTTGGAAGCCGGCTTCTGTTACTGTTTATCCAGCATGAGGAGACTCTTTGAAAGGATGTCTCTGCTGACGCGGATTCCCTTGCTGTGTGAATAGGGCGATTAAAAAACAATGAAGCTATTACATAAGTAACAGAGCTGGCTGGAGCCAACAAATCTCATACTGTAGGTTTACAGGGCTATAATTATGCTAAGTTTTAAAACACAATGATATCTGTTGAAAGAGAACATCTGGAAAGGAAGGAAGCCGTCCCTGTCAGAGGACCCATGCATATCTCTGGATAGAAAACTCCACATTATTGGGGTGGTGATTTTTAAAAATGTCACTCAAGTTAACAAATGTGCAGGGGTGGGGGACCAGATCAAGATGAAAATCTGCTTTATAAGATCAACTACAAGTTGGCTGCAGAAAGCATTCCAGGCTGCTGTTAGGAACACTAATCAAGAGAAATAAGCCCTTTATGAGCTTGTTTCCCATATGAAAATAAAAGCTTTTCCCAGTTCCCATTTCATTTCCAAGCGAACTCTTTTAACCTCCAGGAGATCCTGTGTGAAAGGGTTGTGTGGGACGAGGCAGCCTAGGGAAGAGGTTCCAGGGGCTGAGGGCTCCACAAGCGCTGACTGTACCAGAGAGATTAGGGGAAATCAGTCACCAGAGAGGGGAAATCTTCTACAAATAGATTTGGCACTGATAATAGCATTGGACTCTACTTTGAGAAAGATGATTACAGTGTGTTCTTTTCCATAAAGGTCCTAAAACAGAGCTTGGTCCTACTATTTAGGGCCCCTGGGAGCTCTCTCAAGATCTATAATCTAAATAAAGTTTTCTCCACCTGTCATGTTGGAGTAGTTCTTTCATGTAAACAACTTTTCATAAAAGAATAGTTCTATGAACAATAGCAGAACAGACTGCAAAGCATCTCAGCTTCATTAGGAGAACGTTTTAGTGGAGTCTTTCCTGGGAGAGAGGGAAGGGGGCGGTGGGGGGACTTTTCAGTCTGGCTGCTCCTCCCCATCTGCTTGAGGAACATTGCACACACCCAGGGGAGGTGGCGCAGGCCAGAGGCAGAGGCCTGAAATGATTTGGATCTACATGGCCACAGAGCAGAGCCAACAACAGGGCAAATCAGAAAGAGGGAAACTCTTCATTTAGATGGTAGATTCTGAGCGAGCACCCAGGGGCCCTAAGCATCGGGACCATGCTCTGTTTTAGGACCTTTATGGGAAAGAGCAATCTAAATTTTCTCCAGCTGCCCTCTCTGGTCTTTGCCAAACTCCCTGCTTCTGTGAGGTCCCTGACCCCCACCTGCTTGCCTCTCTTCTAGTTTGCCTTCTACTTATGAACCCCAAAATCTATAGGCAAAACACATACCAGCTTTCACTTACTCTAAGGGGTGAAAAGTTTAAATCAATGGATCAGGTTTCCCATAGTTATTTGCATCCTACTTACTGTAAAAGCAATATTGTAATAGCATGCAAACTGACTACAGCTCTTTAATTTTTTTTTTTTTTGAAACATTGCCCAGGTTAAGTTGGAACTTGCAATCCTCCTGCCTCAGCATCCCACTCTTGCAATTACAGGCATGCACTAGCACATCTGGTTCCAACTGCCACTTGAGACAACTCTGAACGTGTTTGTCCTCTGAGTGGCCACCTGCTTTTGCCACTCTGTTGTGTTAGGTAGTTGTCCATTCCTAAGTTTTACCTTTAAAGGGAGTACCCTGCCATCACCAGTGGGTGCTTTCTTTTTACTTTCTAGGAAAGAGCTCACTGGAGACCTTGGGCTTGAGACACAGTGTTAAGGCTGAATTGTGTCCTCTGCTCCAGGTTCATATGCTGAAGACTCAATTGTAATACAACTGTATTTGGAGAAAAGAATGTTAAAGAGGTGATCAAGATTAAGTGAGCTCATAAAGTTTGGGCCTTCATCCTGTAGGACTGTGTCACTCGAAGAGACACTTGATTTCTCTCTCCTCTTTCTCTCTTTTATCCCCCTTCTCCCTCCTTCTCTCCTTCCTTCCCTCTCTCAATGTTCTCCATGTCTCATGCTCTCAGAAAAAAAAATCACAAGATGACACAGAGAGAAAGCAATCACCTGCAAACCACAGAAAAAGAAGAGACCAAATCTATTGATGTCTTGACCTTGATCAGCCTTCGGAGCTACGAGACGATCAATTTCTGTGTGTAAGCCATCCAGGCTGTGGTAGTTTCCTATGGAAGCTTATCAGTTGGCTGATATAGCATTTGGTATCAAGGCAAGAAGGAGAAAGCAAGCCCTTGACACTCAGGTGTTACCCTGGCACTTAGAGTCTCCCTTCATGGTTTTCTGTTCAGGCTGGGGATATAGCTCAGTGGCAGAGCTGCATGTGCTGGTTTAACCCCCAGGACCTGAAAAACAAAAACAAAGCACCATGGCATTACCCTGCTGAGTAGGAACAGTCCTACAGAAGGACATGCCGGACCATGAAGGAGCAAAACAGAAGCAAGACCTCCCCACTAATGACTGCATGGAGATAATCCATGAAGATAGTCCAGATCACAAGACTTATGGGGCATCTTCCAATCCTGGAAAGTAAGAATGCCTGCTGCTTCTCACTAGCTCCTTGCCAGGGCCTTTAGCCTTGCTGTAGTCTTTCCTGCTTCTGGAGAATTATTTATAGAATTGTTCTCACTTCCTGACAGCAACAAACCCAGAGAAAGGTTCAGTTCCTTTAATCCTGCCTCCCAAACCCCTATCATCCTCCCACATCCTCCTCTGAGCCCTCCCTAAGATCCTACTGAGCAGCCACATGGCTCCCGTGAGGATTAAACCCACCTTGGCATGTTGTGAGTTCCTATCGGGAATTGCTGGAGGGCACTGGCAAAAGTGTGGGCATTGTTTTACTTTTAACGAGTACTTAACAGTGTTTATCAAAGAAACTCATCAATGTATGTTGCTTTCAAAAATTTTAGCACAGCCTGGCCATGAATAAATGTTATAGATTTTTTTTTCAATTAATTTGATAGTGCAAAATGTATCTAGTTGAAAGCTGTATGTTTTATTGTTAGTTTGTAGACTAACAATATTTTTTCTCATGTATTCTTCTATTTATGGATTTCCTTGTCTATCAAAAGGCTGGTACTCAATGATAGAAACATAATTTTTATCTCCTCCTAAAGGAATTTTAAGGGTTCTCTGGAAGTTAAGAAAAATATTTGAAGGGCTGTGGTAGCGTAATTGATTTTCATTCCTACTTCTAAACTAACACTTGTGACCCAGGAGTTAGAGGTCTCAGGAAAGTTGTAGTATTATTATACAAATACGGACACACATAGGCAGACGTGCACGCACACACACACACACACACACACACACACACCAAAATGAGAAAGTATTTGTGTTCATTATTGAACTCATTTCTGTAACTCCTTATGTGATCATATATAACTCCAATCTTCAGCCTCCCATTCTGTATTTCTTTTTTGCCTTGAATAAGTAACCCAGCTGGTCATGATTGTTTACCTGGTAGAATGAAACAAACCTTGATTTCTGAAAGGCCTGAGCAATTATTAGTCCTACCTGCTCTGGATGATTGTACTTTTCCACTGACCTTAATCGCAGGCCCTGGCAGTACTAAGAGGCAGCCTGCAGAATCTCTTGCACTACAGACATGCTTGTCCTTATCTATGTAATGGACTAGTTGTGCGGTTGCCCTGTGCAGTTGAGTCACTGGGGCCGGCACAGAATCTCCTTCGTTTGCTGACTTGTTGGTGGAGAATGGCTTCCTAGGGGTTGGGGCCTAGCTAGAGGAAGTGGACCATGGAGGAATGCCTTTGAACACTATTTCTTGTCCCTATTTTCTTCTCTCTGGACTCTCTGTGCTCTGCTTCCCACCCACCTTGAAGCTAGCAGCTTTGCTCCACCAAGCCGTTCTGCCATGATGTCCTATCTAGGAAGGAGCTGACCGTGGACAAAAACTTCTCAAACTGTGAACCCAAGTAAACCTCTCATCTTTTAAGTTGTGAGTATCAGGTTCTTTGTCCCCATAGTTGGAAAGCTGAACAATACACAGCCTTCTGGAAAACTTTGCCAGAGCTATGACTGTGTTTCAAAAGGTCATCAAGAAAGCTGCCTCAGGATGAGGAAGGCCCAGTGAATTCACTGAGCATGTGCCCCCGCCACAATTCACTCACTGCATGGTTCCGCCAGCAGAAGCAGTGAGTGGAACACTGCGATGGCAAATGAGACATTCTGAAATTCATATGGTAGTTTTGGCAAAAATATTACATGCAGAGAAGGTGAATTCATATCCAGAGTAAGCGTCTACTCCATTAAGGATAAAATATTGTTCCTTCCATGATGGAAGTAGCCCAGTGTAATCAATCTATCACCTGGTAGCTGGTTGATCACCCTAAGGAATAGTTCATTTTGAGGGGTTGGTGTGATCTATCTCTGCTGCTGGACACAAATAACATGACTTATTTTTGGCTATTTGTGAAGGGTTAAGCCATATATTTTCTTCCCCAAATTTCCCTGTTACTAATATTCTGTTCACTTTCAAGTCCTTGACCATCCTGCCAAACTATTTACTAAAAGTCACGAATCAGCATATATGTCTAGCCATCTCTCTCCAAGAAAACTGGACAGGTTGAGTGCTCAGAGTTCTGATACTGAGAGGAAATCCTTGGATCACTGTCCTCCAGGGATGGCCCAGAAGAAGACTAAAGTACTACAGCTGTGACTTCTACTCGGTGCCTATGTTTCATGTAGAACCACCTCTAGACAAGCATAATTCTTCTCTTCCTTTGTTTCCAGATAAGAGGGAACTCCCCATGAAGCCATAAATATGGGTTGGGAGAGAAAACCCAACTATTATTGGAAATCAGTGTGGAAATTCCTTTAATATAACAGGACTGAGAACCATGGGCATTTGGGCCACTTCTTATAACATAGTTCTGCATGACTTCAGCGCCTGCTCAGTCTCAACCATGTACACATTATTTCTACTTGAACACAGAGGGCTGCTGCACAGGCCAAAGTTTGTGGGCTGGTGGCTCAAACCACATCCAATTCATGATGAGTAGCTGAGGTTACAGGCTAACTTGGTAAATCACAGTTAAGTATACAGTTTTTGCTAAGGATCAGTAATAAGCCAAGAGCTGTTTCTCTCTTTCTTTTAATTTTAAAGATAAAAAAGATAAAAAATAATGATAAAACAGAGCTTTAAAACAGTCTAGTAGAGGGCTGGGGAGCTGGCTCAGTGGTCTAAGCACCTGCCTGGCAAGTGCAAGGACTTGGGTTCAATCCCCAGTATCACATGCTGTGCCAGCCACTGAAACTGCGTATGGTGGCCCATGCCTGTAATCCCAGTGCTACGAAGGCTGAGACAGGAGGATCAACATGAGTCTGAGCTGCACGGCAAGACCTTGTACCAAATAAATAAATAAATAAATAAATAAATAAATAAATAAATAAATAAATAGATAAATAAATAAATAACAGGCTAGTAGAAAAATAATGAATATAATATGTGTTATTGCCATCATAGTAAGGAGCACAAGATATAGGCATGATATTGGTCATTTGAGAGATTCAGATTAAAACAACACTGAGACTCCATCTTACCCCAGAAAAGTGGCTATCCTCAGGAAATAAACCTATAACAAATGCTGCTGAGGCTGTGTGGAGAAAAGAACCATGCCCACTGTTGGTGGGTCTGTAGGCTGGTTCCACCACTGTGGAGATCAGTGTGGAAATTCCTTTAAAAACCTAGAAACATTATTCTTATTCAATTCATTTATTCCCCTTCTGGATATCTACCCAGAAGAAATAAAAACACCATACCACAGTTATATATGTGTACCCATGTTCATAGCAATTGTACCCATGTTTAGTGCAATTTATAATGGTTAAATATTGGAAACAACCTAAAGGCCCATTGACCAAGGAAAGGATAAAAATATTTTTTTTATATAGTGAAGTACTACTCAGCTATTAAGAAGGATAAATTGGAGAGTTTTATATGTAAATGGAAGCAACTAAGGACCATATTCATAAGTAAAATAAATCAGAGCCATATGTGTGTAAACATGGCATTGTTACACCAATGTGAGAAATTGAAGGATTAAATAAGATCCAAACTGTGCAATAGATATTGTGACTTGGGAAGAAGCTGTTCAACAGAAAGACAAACAGTAATGGGGGAAAGGGGAAAGGAATAAAGAAAAAAATATACACAAGATAGCTGAGATAGTTATATAACCAGTTTCTCTTACATTATTGAAAAGAAAGGTTTTGCTAATATTGTTTGGACAGAGTCTCTTCTCAAAGGGAGCATATTAACTGTGGAGATATCTCTTTGTTGGTTGTAAAGGAGGCTAAACTCAGCAAGGACTATCTTTCACTTTAGAAAGGGTGTAACAGAATGTTCCATACTGCCGGATTACTAGAATACCACTGGAGTAGAAGTCTCCTGAGCCTTTATCAGATTTATTTCTCATACAAATATCTTAGCAATGTCTCTCAAGTGGCGACCAATTCTTGCACACTGAGTCCTACACAAATAATGTCATTGATCAAATGGACCAACATGGTCTCTCTTGAAGGCCACCATATTAGTCGACTGCGATCCTCAGGAACTAATGTACGACCTCGCAGGGGAGCAGATGCACCCCTGACAGAGGGTGGTGCAAGCGTATTGCTGGCCTTGCCAGCAGGAAGCAGATTGCTTCTCATGGTCCTTAATGAAGGATATGAAGAAAAGAGCACCTTCCAGTTCACTAGCTGGGTGCTCAGTACCCGGGAATGTGTTAATTTGCTGAAGCAATGAAACTGCCTCTGACATAAAAGCTGAAGTTCAAGTCACAACCCAGGTGAGCTTCTGACAACCCACGGTTGACTTCCAAGATTCAGCTGTGTTCTGCATCTGTGTCAGCAGCACTCCGAGTGGGTGTGTGATGGGAGTCACTG
This sequence comes from Ctenomys sociabilis, assembly GCA_004027165.1. Classification (NCBI taxonomy): domain Eukaryota; kingdom Metazoa; phylum Chordata; class Mammalia; order Rodentia; family Ctenomyidae; genus Ctenomys; species Ctenomys sociabilis. The sequence continues at coordinate 73,014 of PVKA01003118.1, read as the reverse complement.
TCTGTGCACTTTTTCAAGTCCATGACAGTGACTCTAATTTTTGTGATGCATCCAGACGTGCAGCGTTGCTTTGGTTTACTATTCCCCTGGGTAGAGGACGTCCTAGTGACTTCCTCTCGACCTTCCCCACCATATTAGTCCTCAGCTCGCTAATTAAGGAATCAATGTGGGAGCCAGGCATGGTAGCACACACCTCTAATCATAGCCCTCAGGAAGCTGAGGTAGGAAGATCACTGTGAGGAAAGAAAAGTGACTTGGGTTATAGCTCAGTGCAAAATCCTGGGTTCAATATAGTCCAGTAGACCATAGTAGTTGTGGGTTATCAACAGAGCTGGCAATGTCAGAAGTTGTTGACTTGAGCCTTTTACAACTCAGTGTGTCAATATGGCTTTACGCTTTTTTCTTTCTTTTTCTTTTTTTTTAGTGGAACCAGGCATTGAACTCAGGCCCTTATGTTTACCAGGCAAGTGCTTATTCTATTGAGCCATCTCCCTGGCCCCTTGGCTTTACTTTTTAATACCTCATTGTTTTCTGCTGGGTGGTTAAGACCAATAGAAAGCAAGACATATATAACAAGAAATGCAACTTTTGTATCTGACAAGGTCAGTCAAATCCCCTCAGAATTTACCCTGAAACCCCATACAACAGTTTGTAGATCTTTTGTCAGTGCCAGCCATGTGAATGAGTTACGGCCATTGCTTGACCAATCTTCTCCCTGTGAAAACCTGAATGTTTTTTCTCCAGGTGATTCTCCTTAGGCACACTCCACATCGTCAATCACTTTCCTCTGTGGCCCCATAATCTCCTTGGTCAGAAAATTTGGGACACCACTGAGTTACAGGATGTTACAGTACAGGTTCTCATATGTCCTGAGTCCTCACTTACCTTGAAGGGCTAGGGCCAAAATGCTGACTTTCCTTGTAGCCCTTCTTTTTCTCTAATTTTTTGGCCTGCAAACTTAAGTTGTTAACCCTCCAGAAGAGAAGCTCAGTGATATTATTACCCTATAACACAGGCAGTGGAGTTTAACATCACCTGCAATATTTGGATGACAATGGAATACCCATCTCTCACAAAACTAAACAAAGAGGGATATAAATGAAAGAAGATTTTGTAGTAAAAATATATATATATATATCTGTATATACAAAATAGGTAGATATACAGCTACTTTCTCTTTGTTCAATAAGAAGAAAGATTTGTACTAATAGTGTTGAGACAAGATATTATGTCTGCATCTTTTTTTTATTTGCACACGTGGGTCTAGTTTATTTCACTTATGAGTATAGCTTCAAGAGGCATCCACATAAATATATAAAGTCTTTGAATTTAACAATCTTTATAGCTGAGTAATACTGCTTGTATAAAAATACCACATCTTTTTCATCCATTCCTCAGGTGACGGGCATCTTGGTTGTTTCCAATATTTGCCTATCACAAATTGTGCTGAAGTGAGCACTGTGTCTGCATCTTGCACTACGATTAACCACTATGAAGACAACAATATGCAATGTGTTAATTATTGTAACTGTCCTACTAACCTGCTTTGAATCTGTCTCATTGCTATTTCTTTCTCAATAAAATTAATTAAATTAAAAAATTAAAAATCCAGGGTTCAGTTCAATTCCCAGTATCACAGACAAATCCAAGTATATATTTCTTTTAAATTTTAAAAATGAATGGTGATGCAGCTCATTGTGAAGGCACTGGGTTCAATTCCTAGGACTGCAAGAAAAACAAACAAAAAAAAAATGAAAAGGAAGACAGAAAGAAAAACATTTCAGATGAGTACGGACAAATGTTAGTTTTCTTTTAGAAAAATGCTTCCTTTGTCAATGTGTTTAAATCAGTAAGTTCAAAGCTAACCTGAACTACATAGTAAGACTCTGTTTCAAAAATAGGCCAAAAAAATTACAAAGGAACAAAGGTGGTGATTCTACCATTGCTGAGTATTTCTACTTCAACAAAACATTCCAGAACTGGAAATGTAAACATAGGATGGATCAGAGACTCATTGGGCCACTGTGAGACAGGGCTGACCTGAAGCGCCATTGATCACCTTAGCTCTATAAGCCTTTACTCTGACTGGTGAACCACAGTGACATCCTCTCTCTCCTGGGCTGTGTCAGTTCAGACCCAGTGTCCAGTAGCACCTAATAGGTTTGGCCCTTTTCTTTTCCTCAATGTGTATTTACCCTGAAAAAGGCTATATGTCCTTTTGGGGACAGCTGAGAGAAAAATTAACAGTATAAGTCTTTGGGAGGGTACCAGGGTCCTTCCTCAAAGGGATCCAGCCTTGGCCATTTAAGAGGCTGGGATCTGTAAGCAGATAACAAGTCTGGGAATTGTTTGAGGGGCGAGGCTCCTTTCTTTTCCGGTTAAGACTAGACTTTTTCAACTGAAATTTTTCTGCTCATGTAGATCAAGTAAGATGCTCTGGTTCGTCGTGTTTCTTCCCCTAAAGGATTGTAAGTAGTAAGCTTAGTCCCAAGTGTGCTGATGTGAATAACAATGGAATCTTTTAAAAAACAAAGCTTAATGAGAAGTCTTTGAAAGAGCATCCTTAGGAGGGACTAATATAGTTCTTGTGGGACTCCAGAGACTATTATTAAAATAGCACACAGTTGACCCCTGAATTGCTTTCTGGCTGCCTATCTTGCCATGGGAGCTCTTCTTGCCTGTGCTCCTTCTATCTTGATTCCAAGCAAGAGGAGGGCCCTCACTGGAGCCAAACAGATGTTGATGCCAGGCCCTTGGATCTCCAGACCTGTGAGCTAAATGAACACCTTCTTTACAAGCATTTAGCCTCAGGTGTTCCATTACAGTAACAGAAAAATGGACCAGTCCCTTAGGCTTCGCATCTGCTTCACATCTTGGAACACCGTGATCAGTACAGCAGGTCTGCGGGAGTCAGGCTAGTCTGATTGCTCTTTTGATTTTGTTGCGCTTTGGGACAACCTCTCTTGCTTTTGGTGAGTGAAGACTGCCAGTTGGACCCTTTCTTGACACCCTAAAGTCTCTCCTAAAGTGATCACTCCTGTTGCATTTTATTTCCCAATTCAGTGAGCACAGTTCTCACACTAAGCTCATGCATTCAGAGATCACAGAGCTTTTCCTAGCTGTTCACTTCTCACAAGTGTGGTAAACACTGTGTCCTATAGAGCTTCTGGTGTCGATGTCCAGCTCCTGAAGTGTAATCTTTCTCATGTTCCAATTTCTTTTAGCCTTTCAATCTCCTCCTGTACAGTTAGCCTAGGATTTCTAACTCATTCATTGTAGGATGTGTTTTGGTCCATGTTTCTGCCAATCAAACAAATTGTTAGAGCTCTTTCTAACTTCATGTACTGTGGAATCTCTGTTTATGAGCGTGTATCAATAAATTTCATCTGATTCAATCTGATCTTTCTTCCACCACCACCCCAAATATGTTCTCCTGCTTTCTCTCTACTTAATGGGATAATGCAGCAGTTCTGTTGGAGTGTAGCGACATGCCCTATGTGGTGTGCCTGGAGGTGAGGCCTCACCAGTCACTGATTGATTCTTTCCCCATTAATCTCCTCACTTTGACAGTGGACTCCTTCCGTGCTGCCACTCCAATCTGTGCAGAGACTCGGATGAGATTTGGGGGCTGATCTCCAGAAGTCTTAGCCCTGTGTTGCTACAGGAGATGCTTGAGGGCAGTATGGAGGGTTTTGATTCATTTATGTGGCACTTGAGCTGATAATTTGAATCTCTGAGCTCATTCTTTTCCTCCCCACTTTGTCCATGAAACAGCCAATGTCGTAATATCCATTGGTTTACATAGTAAAGCTCCCAAGTTTCATAGGCACAGCTACCTAGGTTTTTTGTTTGTTTCTAACAAGTGGTTGATTAATTTGGTAATAATATTTAATATATTTCTATTGCCAGATCACACCATGCATTCTTCTTACTACTAAAAATGAAGTCTTTCAAATTATCTCTAAGCCTAATCAGATTAGGGAGCCAGCTCCAGAAACCTCAGAACCAAGCCAGAAGACTTGATATTCTGATCCTGTAGGACAGTGCTGGAATCTACAGCACATGAGCCAGAGCAGGCTGTTTGTACCACTGAGGGCACTATGAAGGTTGCCATCAGTGCTGCAGGACTGTGTTCAGACTAGGTGGTGGCATAAGATTGTGAACGTACTTAATTCTACCAAATGCATGTACTTAAAATGGTGAAAATGTGTATTTGTAGCTAATGTATGTTTTGCCATAGTTTATTTTTTAAATGTGTTTGGTACAGGATCTCACTATGCAGCTCAGACTCATAGTGATCTTCGTGTTTTAAGACTCCCCAGCACTGGGATTACAGGCCTGTGCCATTACAGACTTTAAAAAATACAGCAACAAAAAAGAAATAATTCAAGCTTGAATTAAGTTCAGCAAATGGCAAAGTCCTCTCAGTTCAGAGTTCAGATATTTAGAAAGTACCGATAACTGTGGTAGTTGAATAAAGGCCAAAGCTCAGTTTTAAGAAATAAGATATGATTTAAATTTTTTTTTTAATTTTGTAGTAACCTTTCTCTTTTTTATATCTCCTTTTAATAGTTAAGTTTCTCCTAGAATTTAGTCAAAAGTCCTTTCAATTTGAAAGTCTGTAATTCTATAGTGAATTTGTGTTAATTTATCATTCGCTTAATACAATTTTTTCCTTAGTCAAAGTAAAGTATATATTCAAATAAACTTGTTTCTCTAGATATAGTTGTAAAGAATAACATACTTGATTATCAAAGATCTCACAAGCACACCTTCTTCTGTAAACCCCAAGTTATACCACGGTCCTGTTGGGAGTGGCTCAGATTTAAACCTGCCCTCAGCTTCTGCCCGTCTCACTTTGGTCTTTATCCAGAAATCATAAAAGGATTCTTCGGTAGTGACCTGAAGTCCCACAGCCTGTGGAAAACACTCCCCTTAAACTACTGTGGACTCTCTTCTTTTTCTCTGCTGCCTAAAGTAGTGAGGGACCCATGCCAAGGGGCCCCCTCTGCTCTTTTCTTCTGACAGCCAGGCATCTACAAAGAGTTTGCAGAGTTTGCAAGGTCTGTCCAGTTTTTCTAGCTTAATGTTAACATGCTTTCTGTCTCATGCACAGCTGCTACCGAATGCTTGCGAGTCATATTATGATTTTTCCCATCCTGAAAAAAAAATCTATTAAAAAAAGAGATTTTTTCACTCTTCTCCACCCTTCCTCCAGGCACTGCAGATGGCAATTAACACCCTACATGGCCCCTCCCCTAACATCATCAATTTTTTTTGGCCTGCATTGCTTCTACTTCACAGTTCAAGGCATGCCAAATCACACGCTTCTGAGGACTTGTTGCTAGCAACAAATCTCTCTTCCTCAGTGGCCAAGCGCAGGCTATATTTGGAATGTCAACCCACCTAACCCTTCCCTGGCCCACTTCCTGGAACTTCTCCCACTTTTAACGTAGCCTCACCCAAGTTTCCTTGGGTCCTGCTTGTCAAAATATAACTCTGGATCAACTCTGCAAAATAAAGTGACAGAAAAATAGAAAAACAATCAGGTTGTTTTCCATGAACTCTTTTCTTTTTTGTAAAAAATGATTATTAGCAACCCCGACGTCATGCAACTACTGTGAATGTTTCGTTGGCATTATCAATATTAAAAATTAGTGGTTTTTAAATGGTAATCACACACCTGGCACATGATGAGTCGTGCAAAACTGCTAGATGTTTCTGTCTGTCTGTCTGTCTGTCTTTCTGTCTCTCTCTCTCTTTATTGAGATGAAATTAATATAACAGAAACTTGTGGAGGACCACCTGGGCAACTCTCCTTGAAAGAAGAGCAATTGTCTCTGGGTTGGCTGAGCCCGACAATATTTCCATGTATTGCTCTGTACAGAGCTGGCGGGGACTTTGCCTTCACTTGGCTTTAAGCAAGGCATGGTGGCCTAGCTGAGACGCTGGTGGTAGTCAGTGAAGATGGCATGTGTGTTTCCCTGTTCATCCCACTTATTGCTCTTTAATAGGAGCTGAGTCGAGATGGAAGGAAGAGCCAGTGCTTCACACTGTCAGCTGGGACCAAGCTTTGAGATAGAAACTATGGTTACCTGGGGCTTGAAAGATTGCACATTAGAACTGAAGCTCTGGACCCCAAAACATTAGATACTCTCTTAGTTGTGTAAAGTAGATTACTCCCTGCATATCCTCTCTGCATATTGCAGAAGTAAATACAGGTCTTCTACATAGCCCAATTCAAAGTACTTATCTTCTTCCTGCCATTCTCAGTCACCCATCCTCAAGCCACTCCTTCATGAATAAAATCTGGGTTTGGCCCTGGGTCGAGGCCTTTTTTCTGGATAGCTATCTTAATGGCTAGACTTAGGACCCCTTGGCTCCCCATAACTGTAAATATGCTTTAGTGTCTTTATTCATACTGTGGGTTTCACTGTAAGTGGTAGATTGGAATTAACTTGATGGTCTTCCAACAATTTATCCTTGGGATTATAAATATAAACTGGACGAGATGGGGAACAGAACAGCCTCTGTACAGAAACTGAATCATTTTAAAGTGAGTGATGCAATGGCATTTACTGTTTCCTCAGTGTTGTACAGTGGTATTTCTATTTCCAAAATGCTTTGGTGACACCAAAAGTAAACTATACTAATTAAACAGTGACTCCTCTTTCCTCTTAACCCACGAGAGCCTCACAAAGAATAATCTACTTCCTGTCTCCAAGAATTTACCTGTTGTGGCTATTTCATACAAATACACAGCACAAGTCACCATTTGTATTTGAGTTCTCTTATTAAGGATAAATGTTTCCAAAGTTCATCCCCATTGGTGAATGTATAAGTAATTCATTTTTCTATGGATGAATACTATTTTGTTGTTCAGATAGACCATAATCTTATCAGTCTGTTCACACACTGATGGATGGGTGATTGCTTCTACATTTTGACTTTTGTGAACAGGACTACTGTGAACCTGCGTACACATATTTATCTGAGTATCTGTTTTCAATTCCTTAGAGCACATAGTCAGAAGAAGAATTCATACTTATGTTCTTTGTTTTTCTATTTCTTCTCTTAATGATCTTATATTTATAGGGTCTGTAGTGACATAGTGCTTTTAAATTCCTATAATTGCTTATTTGTGTTTTCTCTTTAATTTGACCAGTCTTGATGGTAATTTCCATTTTATCAGTATTTGAGGGAACCAACCTGTGGTTTTGTGGATCTTGTTTCTAGATTTCAATTTGTGATCATTTTTAGCTTCCTTCTGAATTTGCTTTGTCATGCTTTTAGACAGGACATCTTAACTGACACCATTTAAACTCATCCCCAAGTCCTGGGGGCCCTTGACCATCCCCTTGCACACCAGCCTAACTTCTTGTAGCCAGCATCAGGATCTTAGTCTGTGTGTATTATGGCATACAGTGTCTGGAACTTCTGTTCACTGGGGTAAATCCTGAACTGAAGACCAGAGGCTGTTATGGTTTAAGAGTCCTGGCTTTGTGTCCATTGGTTGAGATGCATCTGAAGCAGGCTTACAAAATGTTCTAGGTACTGGAGCTCCTGTCACCTGTTGTGATAGCTGTCTTCACAACACACCTATTGTCCACAGTCTCCTTTTCCCTGTCTCACTTCCTGTTTCTGCCTACCAGTCTGCTATGGACTGACTTATAAGCCTACCAAAATTCAATATATGAATGACCTTAGACTCATATATTGGAGTCCTGACCTCGGATCTCAGCATGTGACTCAATTTGGAGATGGGGTCTTCAGAGAGGTGTTTATGTTCAAATAAACAGATGCACCCTACTACTTACAAGAGGAGGCTAAGGCACAAACACAGAGGAGGGGCCATGTGAGGTCACAGGGAAAGAATAGTCCTCGGTAGGTCCAGGAGAGGGGCATCAGAGGAAAGCAATCCCACTAACCCTGTGAGCTCAGATTCCAGTCTCCTGAACTATCAGAATGCAAATTCCTGTTCTTTAGCCCACCCAATTTGTGACACTCTGTGATGGCCAACTGAGATAATTAATTAATTCCCGTAAACTTCTTGCTCTCCCATCTTTAGCTCAAGATTTGCTTCTGGGGATCCCAAACTAAGATTCAAAGTTCACTGATTTTTTTTATCTTTTCTTCTTTGCTAGTAAATGCAATTGAAGCTGTAAATTCCCTTCCAAGCATTGTTAATTCTCTGATACATAGCATTTGGTAGTGTAATGGTATTTGTAGAACAGTGCTAAGCTTTGATATGTTGCAGTTTTATTTTATTTGAAATGTTTCTTTATTTTCTCTTCTAATTCCATTTTTCGCATGTGATTTATAATACAGAGGAGTCTTGCATCAGCCTTCTATGAGCTTCAGCTGTGACTTGTGTCATTCTACTCCCCGCAGAGCTAAACACAGGGTTCCACCAGCCACAGAGGAGCTGGAACCCAGAAGCCTATCTGCCGTGCTCCACAGAGCCACCTTTCTATCTCCCTTTCCATGAGTACCTACATTGCTTTCTTTTGTTCATGTATTTAGTACAGAGTCTACAGGGTCTACAGGGTCTCTCTATGTATATCAGACTTGTAATGATCCTTCTGTTTATAGCCTCCCAAGCACTGGGATTATAGGAGCGTGCCACCACGCCCAGTCTCAGTCATCATCTCAGCGCACCCCAGGGGCAGGGCCAGCACAACAGGCCCAGTGGTCAAACCTCCAGCCCCTGCATCCACCTAGGCAGGGGCTTTAATCTGCTGAGCTGGCCGGCCCCTGCATTTCTTCAGAATGGACAATAAGCCTGGGAAGGAATCACCAGGCTGTCTTGCCAACACATCTTCCATCTTACTAGGAATTGCAAACCTGCTAACAGGGCTTGGTATCCTCACAACACTTCCCATTAGCTGACTTTAAATCATATTTTACGATTCTCTAAGTGTGAACTAGGATCTCCATGTGATATTGCTTTGTGTTTCCTTGACAAATGAGCTGATTAAATTTCTTGTACCACTTGTCCTATGCTGATTTCTATTTCATAAAATTTTATTGCTAAAATAAATGTTGCAAAAATTGATCTAATAAAAATTAGTTCTGGGACTGGCAAGCGCAAAGTCCTGAGTTCAATTCCCAGTATCACATACCAGTGGCTCATGCCTATAATCCCAGCACTGGGGAGGCTGAGACCGGAGGATCAGGCATCCAGACTGCATAGTGAGACCTTGCATCAAAAAAATTTCTGTATTTTTTGGAATAAGCATTAACAGCTCATTCTACAACAGATTATATAACAATTCACTAAAACTAATCCATTATTTTTAGTGAATTTTCAGCTCTATTTAATGATACAGGCTAAACTTGAGAATGCAAGGAAGGGGGAAAAAGGAAGTAAAGCTTTTGCACGTGGGATGAGAAAGAAAGAATTCAGCTTTGTTGCATACATGTTCCAAATCCCAATGATAAATGTAATAATGATGTACTACAAATGGATTCTACTAAAAATAATAAAATAAAATGGGAGAAAAAAAAAGAAAAGACTTGAACTTGTGTCAGGAGTCAGAAATGTTTTTCTGTCAGAGAAAACACGTACACGCACACACACACACACACACACACACACACACACACACACATGCATTTTTATATATGTTTCCTTTGAAGACCATATAGTCTTCATTGCAGTTACTCAGTTCTGTTTATATTGTGCAAAAATAACCATGGACAATATGATATCATCTTACATAAGTACAGTCTTACTTGTGGGCACTAAAATATACATTTTCCTCCCACTTATTTAAAAACCTAAAAATCATTCTGGACCTAAAGGCAGTGGGCTGCATTTGGCCATAGGCTCTGGCTCAGGACCGCTGGACTACATGAAGGCTAGAGCCAAAAAGCCAGAGGAAATGCAGAGGACTGGCCTCTTTTAAATGGCCCTCCCACTGCAATCAACCAAGAGGCTGAAAGTCCTGGCTGGGCCTTTCAAATCTTCCTCTTTTCTGCCTCCTGGGGATTTTATTAGTTAATCTCCTGAACACAGGGGGTCTAATGGGCCTACAAGTGTCATCCTGCTTTCCGGCTGCATGGCTTCTTCCCACACAAAGCCCAGGAGGGCAGGCCTTGAAGCCCCTGAATGAGACCAGACTCGCCTCTCCCCAGTGGTTGAATGAAGCCTATGTGAACACGTGTGAGATGCTTTACACAATGATTTGTTCAGAACAATGAATACTAGATTCCATGTTGTGTGAAAGAAGAGAAGAATCAATAATGACAATGAATCCTTTGTCAGAAAAAAGAGCAAGACTCCCAAAGGCCATGAAATTCCTCTTTGAAGGGCTGTCATTGTACTGGAAGGGTAAAGGGTTCTAGGATACAAAACAGGGCATGGGGAACACCTTAGAAGATCAAGAACAAGTCATATGGAGGGTCTGACTTTGCAAGTCTACACGGGACCTTCTCAAACTGTATTTGATCCCCTCTGAAATGCTCTAAGGCCCATTCACAGTTATCAGATATTTCTGATGTCTCATTTGGATTAGGGATAAATCACCCTTCGATCAAATCCAGCTGCTCACTTCCAGGCTCATGGCGGAGATTCAGAGGCACGCCCTGTGTTACTGTCATCTTATCTCAATAACTAGAGTGTTGTTTCTACTCTGCTCTCCCCAGATCAGTTTTGTTCAAACACAACACAACTGCTGATACTGTCAACTCAAGTTCTCACAGAGTAAGTATTTAGACACCTCCATCTCCTACAACCTGGGCAGAACCTTCTCTCTAGGTAGATTATTTTCAAGGTGAGGAAGTAGAATGTTCAATAGCATAAGCATCAAAGCAAAATATTCCCTTCTCTTCCTCTTGTGGGTGGGAACATTTCTATGAAGGAAAGCAGCTCTCATTTTATTTTACTTGATCCGGAGGAATGTCAGTACCTCTGTTACCAATTTATTCACAATTTGTGTTAGTAACAAAGGGCCTGATGCTAGCAGTTATTGGTAAAGACAAAAGCTGATTGACTTCTGAAGGAAGGAGGCTCTCAGGAGAGTTGCACAATCCTCTGTCTAAAGTGTCTCATTGTCTTTTGGAGAGCATTTCCTCTCCTTTTGTGTCTGAGATATCTTCATGCTCACTGGCCATCAGTTATAAAAGAAAGAAAAGGAGGTGGAAGACGCTCAAAGTATTTCTAGGACGCCAGGGGCCTGTCCAGAAATTAAAGTCTTCCCTTCTTTCCATCTCTGTCCACATGTTTTTAAGGTAGATAACATTAGGCTCCAGTTACCCAGCATAGCATGTAATTCCGGGCTGTCGATGAAGAGAGAGAAGGGATTCCTACAGGAATCCATGGTGATATTTCTGAACTGAACAGCCCGCACACTTATATCTGTTGAGAGATAAAGTTAAGCAAGTATTTGAAGCCCAGCTGTGAAGGAAGAAAATCCACTCATTCATGGAACATTTATTGAATGCCTTAACTTATAAGGCATTCTGGTGGATGAATAAGAAATCAGAGGAAATGGGATAAATATTAAAAATATGGTAACTGGTTGGTTTTGGACTGAAGAAAAAGATAGAGATTCTGTGTCTCAGGTGGTTCCAAAAGCAGATGGAGTCCAGGGATCAGTTTCAAAGACATTTGTTCTCCTTCCAGTTCAGCTGTCACCCTGGCTCTGTCCTGACCCCCAGGGACTAAGGCTTTTCTTGTATTTCAGGGAGGAGACCCAAACTAGTTCTTCTCAAGGAGTACAAATGGCAACATATGACATTTGCTAATCTGAAAAGTAACCTTGTGTAGGGACAAAACTTAATTTTTCCTATGTTGTGGTTATATATAATTTATGGGACTGTAATCAAGCATGTGTGTGTGTGTGTGTGTGTGTGTGGTGTTCATAACATGCATGTGTGTGCACATGTGTGACATAAGGATGTGTAGGAAGTTTGTTCCTAGGACTAAATTACAAAATATCTTTCATAGAATAATTTTCACATTTGCTGAATTTTGGATGAGTTGTGAGCTGTTTTCTCTTAGAGTATATTTTCTTCATTTTTATTAATTTTTCTGCTGCAGAAGACTTAGATTCTGTGGGATTTAACCTAGTGCACTGACTACCAGGTAGTAGTCTTTTACATGGAAGTTGAAAGAGGGAGAGAATGAGTTACATCAGAATTGACTCCATCATAAAAATATTTCCCCTTCCTACCCACTTGGAGTGGAAGACTTGCGCATGGTTTTATGCTATTTGAGGACACTTTCTACCATGTGTCTTGTCCATTTCCATATGGGGGGACATCTTATTCTGGAGTCATTCTCTGTTCTCTCTCGAGCTGGTGAATAGAGTAGATTTGACTCTGTATACGAACGTGTTCCACCAGAGAGCCTTTGTATGAGTCCAGCCACTCCCGCCAACAGATCCGTGCAAAGCTCACATGACCTCATTTCCTTCTGTTAATGTTACCGAGCTAAGCACAAAACACAAGTATTCTTAGAAGATATATGGCTTCCTCTTACTGAGAGCTGGCTTAAAATGGAGAAACAGGGCCCCTGGGGTCAGAGCGAGACACTCATGAACTCTGGCCACTGTAAGACAAACAATGAAGACCTTATTCTACATTTAGTTTCTGAGTAAAGTTTTTCCTTGTGACCTTGTTCCTCTGTTGTAATCACACTGACCCAGTGAGATTTTAAGCAATTTGCCCTGGCAATCTGTATTCTTACTCTTGTCTCTCATTTTCTTTCAAATGGATTGCTTTGTTTGGATTTTTCTTCAGTTACACTTATTCTGCACAGCTTCAAAAATAAATATAATATCCTTCTTCTTATACCTGAAAACATTAGGCTAGAAGAAGAGCTCGTGATTAGCAAACAGGAAAATGGTCTCTGTGTGGCGTCTGCCATGGTGTGAAGGTCTCCTAGGAAACTCATGTTGAAACTGAATCTCCAAATTCATGTTCATGGAGTTTGAAGGAAAGGCCTTTGGGAAATAATTGGGATTACATAAGGTAATCAGAGAAGAACTCCTCCGGGAAGGGTAGCTTTGTAAGAAGAGGGGTAAACACCTGACCTGACACACCCTTGTTCTGTCTCATCACATGTACCTTCCACATGATATAGCATAGCGAACAGTCATCACTGGATATCAGTGTCATACACTTGGACTTTAGAACTTTCAGTACTATGACCTAGATAAATGTCTATTTATAAATTATGCAATCTGTGGTATTCAGTTGGAGCAACAGAAAACAGACTGACCACATTCTGCCTAGCCATAATCCCACACATGATCCTATCATGAGCACAACCCAAGATCTCTCTTGTGTTTTTTAGGAGTCATTTTTTTGGTCAGCAATACTGATATTAAGAGTTAGGCAGTGCTAGTAAAGGAAACGATGAACAGTGGAAGAATTTTGCCAGAAAATATTGTACTTGCAACTTCAATCCATATATATATGTAATATTATATAATATATATATAATATACATTTCTAGATATATGTATGACATATGAATATATCATGTAGTTGTATACTACATCATAATCAATTGGAATTTATCCTACTAATTCATGGTTGTTTAATGTCAATCAATACCATCTATTGATGTACGCATTATTATGTACACTAATGCAGAAAAACAATTTGACAAAGTTTATCATTCATCTCTGACCAAGTCCTATGCAAGTTAAGAAAAGATCAGACATTTCTCACCTTTGATTTTGTTTTCTAATATTGAAAACAAAAGAAAAAACCCATTTTCTTCATTTGTATTCATTATCATATTAAAAGCCTTAGTTAGAATAAAAATAAGAGGCCAAATCATACAGATTGCAAAAAGTGTGTCTAGTTTTGTATTTTTTAGGGAAGGATCTACAGGATGTTCAGGGTCTCACCACTACCTCAGACTCACAGTGATCCACCTGTTTACAGCCTCCCAAAAACTGGGATTATGGGCACATACCACCACGTGCAGTCTCAATTGATGTCTCAGTGTGCCCTGGGGGCAGGGTAGCATGCAGGCCAAAGGATCAAACCCCAGGGCCCTGCCCTTGCTTGCAGGCCCTTTAATCCACTGAGCCATTTGGCCAGCCCTATGTGCCTATTTTTGATACAATTATCTACAAAGGAAAATCCAGGGAATATACAAAAATACTACTAAAGTTAGTGAATATCTTACAAATTACAGGATATCATGCCTATAGGAAACAAGTTCTATTTCTATAGGCTAGCAATCAAGAAATAGAAACTAAAATTTTAAAAATGCCATTTATAATAACATCCCTCAAATGAGATATTTAAGTGCCCAATCTAACAGTATTCCTGTGGTATTTTCATGCTGAAGACAAAAAAACGAAGTGAAAAAAATCAATGAAGACCTAAATAGATGGAGAGATGTACCTTTTTCATGGACTGAGAAACTCCATGTAAGTAAGATGCTATTTATTTTCTACCACTTAATTGAAAGATTTAACATAATATTTCTGGAGTTTCATTTTGTTTGTACATATGAAAATATTTTAAAATTTATATCTAAGGCAAAAGAATTAGAATAGCCAAAACAATTTTGAAAATAAATAAATAAATAAAGGATATCATGCCTATAGGAAACAAATAAGTTCTATTTCTATAGGCTAGCAATCAAGCTCATTCATACTAGCCAATTTCAAACACATTATGTGCCTGTCTGTTCTGTGACAAATATTTTTTGTTAGATACTGATATTAGGAAAACAAAGAATTAGAAATTATCCCTTGCCTTAAGACAGCTGACAATTTGATGAAAATTATCCTCAGTTTCACAGTGATTCTCATTCCCTTATGACTGCAAACATTTTTGCACCCCTAATATCCCAAACTGGTATGTGAGTGTGTGTGTGTGCACACGTATATGTGTGTGTGCATATGTGTGTGCACGTGTGTGTGTGTGTGTGTGTGCATGATGGTAGAAAAATTTAGAAATACTTCATCCTTGAGCAGTTACCATTCTATTAAGGTAAATGCTTACAGGTTTACTTATCCCGGATCCTAGAATCTTCACCAAATAGTAACTGGGTTTCCTGAGTCCTACTTAAATAATATATTCATTCAGCATTTCTTGACCACACTTTTCTGGTTTTGCATTTGGGTTGGAATGATGTGCTCTCTACCTTTAAGGGGCTTCCACCTTAGTAGGAAGGTCAAACTATAAATATAGAAAGTAATAAAAAAGTATTGGATGGTACTAGAAAACAGGTCAAAGGCCAGATGATCAAAGACCTCAGCAGCTATCAGGCTAAAACTTTATTATTTTGTCATGTAGGTGATAGCTATTGAAGATTTTACGTGAAGGGTGGGTGCTCACTAACTTCACCACTCCTTCTTTCAATAAATACTTCCTGAGTGCCTACTACATACTGGATACTACTCAAGATTCAGATATTGCAAAAGTAATTAAGCCAGGACTGCCTCCAGCCTGTTCACAAAATCAAGAAACAGCTTACTCTGTGACTCTGATTTACAAGTGAAGCAAGATGTTGCTTTGAGAAGATAATCTATGAGATTATTTTTCTTTTTTTCATTAACACGTGCTCCCCCACCCCATCTCATAGAAGCAGATTTCAAGTTAACATCCTCTTGTAAGGAAGATAGCTGGGTTGAAACAGAAATAGGCTGACAGACTTCCTGGCTTTTGTTTTCAAAAGACAAAGCCCCAGACTGAGGAGAGTATCACAGTTCTAGAGCAAACATGAAAGTCTGTTGGAAGCTTGGTAGATTGGGCCAAGGGGCCAATGTTTTCTTCCCATTCCTTCTCCCTATCACAACAGAATCCCCCTCATACTGCAAGGTGGAAAAGGAAAGACATAAGATGCTGCCTGAGCCTTGGAGCAGCAGAGAGCTTGACATGGCTTACACATAGACTACAGCAGTGAAAAACACCACAGACAAGTGGTTACATGGCCACAGATGAAGATAAAGGCATGTCCGCAGGGATGTGTCTGTCCCAGCCAGCATGAGGCTAATGCAGTGACTCACACCTGGGCTGAACTTTGAAGAGTTGGAGGTCAGCCTGCAAGTGGGGAGAGCTGTGACCAGCTGGACGGGAGCACAGCTGCAGACAGGCATAGCACCTGTTGGAACCCTGAAGACACTTAATTTGGGAAAGATGCTAGGAAAAGAGGTTGGAAACTTAGAACAGAAACCAATATGAAGGATCTTACTTGTAGGGTTAAGGATTTTGTACTTAAAAGTTGAAGAATTTCAAGCAGAAGAGAAACATGATCAGAATATTACTGAAATACAAGGAAAATGCTTACAGGATAGTGATTTCATGGGCAGCATGTGACACCAGCCACTTACTGCTCATCAGACCATTAACTTAAGCACATGTGTGTGTGTGTCTAATGTTCAGTAATAACGGTCCTCTTCGTTTTGCTTGTGTTTTAACTTTTAGCACAGTTCCTGAGTAGCCCAATAAATATTCATTAAAATCAATGTAAAAGATATTATCTCCCATAAAATAAAGTATTTTGATGACTTAACATTGTACGCTAAGCTCCAAGTATAGCATTTGGCATGTAGATGCTCAGTGTTTGGATAAATGAAGGATAATCTGCATATGTGAAAATAAAACAACACAAAAATGAAAAACGCATACAGAACCTCTATCAACAGGGAGAAGCAGTCACTGTGTGTATCTTGCTGAGCCTCCATGCACACGGAAGGCAACAAAAGAAGGCCATAGCAAACCAGGTGTCTGCGTGCAAGGATCTCCACTCCATCTGGAGTGAGCTTCTGAGTGCAGTCCCTTCCTTTATTATCTCCCAGTCTGTGTGCTGTGGTGTGCAGAAAGGCATGCACACCAGTAGCAATGAGTCTGCTGTGCTGAAGGCTGTTCACAATTTCAACATAAGGGACCAGAGAGAGCAACTTGGTCAAGCAATGGCCGTGACTCATCCACATGGCTGACACTGACAACGGATCTACAGTGTAGTTCAGGGTCACAGGAGAAACCCTGAGGGTATCTGAATGACCTTATCTGATACAAAAATTACATTTCTTGTTATATAGCTCTTGCTTTAACTCGGTCTTAACCATCCAGCAGAAAAGTATAAAAATGGAGGCATAAAAAGTAAAGTCATATTAATATACTGAGCTGTGAACAATGCAAATCAACAGCTTCTCTGGATAACCCACTTCTATTGTGGACTGCTGATCTGTGTTGGATTGTTTTATTTAAAAATATATATACACATACACACACACACACACACACACACATATATATATATACATATATATATATATATATAATTAGCTATTCATGTTTTGAAAATCTGTAACATATGTATTATGGTATGTTACCCTGTTCATGTCATTTTTTTCTATTTGCTTTTGCTTCTATTTTTTACTCCTCAAGTTAAAATACAAATAAATAAATTTAAAAAAGAAAAAAAAAGCCTGATATTACCTAAAAAAAATAAAATAAAAGTACAACTCCCCCCCTCAAAAAAAAAATGTTTGTTTGGAAAATGAATTAAAAGTCTCTCTAGGCTGAGAGTTAACAAATAAGCTTTCATGAGGTGACCAAATAGTTTAGCAGAGCAAAGTGCCTGCAAGCAGGTGTAGGGGCAAGGAGTTCGATCCCTAGGCTTGCCATGCCGGTGCCAGGTACTCTGAAATGGCAATTGAGACTGGGCATGGTGGCACACATCTGTAATCTCAGTTCTTGGGAGGCTGCAAACAGGCGAGTCATTATGAGTTCAATCTACTGGTGAGACCCTGAACACCTTGTAGAATATTCCCTAATATAAAAAAAAAGCTTTCTTTTATGTCTGGGTTTTCTTTTTCTATATTAGTTCATCGACTGATATTAGCCATGAAAAGGAAGGATATTTTTGACATATGATACAAAATAGATGACCTTTGAGGCACTGTGCTAATTGAAATAACAATTCGACTTACATGCGATACTTTAAAAAGCCAGATGCCTAGAGATACAAGGTAGAACAGAGATGACCACGGCTGGAGGGAGGAGGTAACGCGTTGTTGCTTAATGGGTTCATGAAAACTGTCTGGGATGATGATAGAGGCTTAGTAATACAGGTACACATAATACCACTGAACTGCTCACTTAAAATGGCTAAAAAGATAAATTTTATGTTATGTATTGCATACACAATGGAAAGATTAAATGATTTTTAAAGTGAATTAGAAGCTCGGAGTTCATAGCCCATTGGCACAGGGTGGGGTCCAGTGAGATGGTCTGACTAGGCCACGTTTTGGGTTCTGCTTTTTGTTGATTTCCTAAAGACCTCCTCTTAGACGAGTTGGATTCTCCAGAGGAAGGGTTTCCAAACTTCGCCTGAAGGATAGAGACCCTCTGCCAATATCCTGGAAGCAGAATGAGAGGTGAAGGCGTAGGTTTCTGTAGCTGGTGTGTGAATATTTATGAAACCCTCCCTCATCCTACCCAGTCCTCCTTCCATTGAGGCACCCTGCCCTAAGTGATATCTACTGTGACCCTGTCCTATCTGTGCTCTTTTATGCTATCTCTCAAGAACAGCCCCTCACAGGTGGGTGAAGGGGGCCACTGAAAAGGGAAAAGATGTCAAGGGCAGACAGAATTCCTCTGTTGTGACCCTGCACCTTAAGCTCTGGAGTAGCTCATGCCACCAGTGACTGAGCCTTTGGAAGGCTTTTCCTTGTCATCAGGTCTGATTATTACTGATCCCTCTGGTGGCTTCAGATTCATCTTTCCTATTGCTGACAAGTCAGTTGCCATTTGAACATCTGCTGTCTAGCTACCTATTACTGTTTCATTTGTTTTCATTAACACCATCCTCAGGGACTATGCAATAGGTATCCTTTACTTGGGTTTACGGTAGAGAAAGAGTAAATATCCTTGTTCAGTATCCTTACCAGGAAAGCTCGCAGGTAGTCTTTTCAATGTCATTTAAAAATTGTTATGATCTCTTTGGTTCCACTAGCAGATAGACAATCTAAAGCAGAGGAAGTGACAGTCATGATGCCGCATGATGGTGGACAGTCAACTCTGGGGTACTGTTTTCAATTCTGAGTACAGCTCTCCTCTCTCTCTCTCTCCTTTCCTTCTTTCTTTTTTCCTTTCTTTCATCAGTATTGGAGATCCAACATAGTGGCCATCTACCATAGAGTTATATCCCCAGCCCTCTCTATTTTTAATTGAGATAGGATCTTGCTCAGTTGCTCTGGCTAATCTCCAACTCGGGATCCTCCTGCCTTAGCCTCCTAAGAGGCTGGGGCCACAGGTGCACACTGCCACACCTGACTTGCTCACAGCCTTTTAAGCTAGAAAATCTAGAATTATTTTAGAACAGTGACTAGAATATTAACAAAATAACTGAAGAGTCTAGAAATGCTTTAAAGTGAGAATAGAAATTTTCAGAAGATGGGCTCCCAATATTTGAAAGGCAGAGGATCAGTTATACATTCAATAAATATTTACTGAGAGTTCCAGCCCAATCCACCACAGCGAGTGTGTGGGAGAGCTTCCAGCTCCCCTGCACCCGCAGGATGCCACCAGACCAAAACTCAGGCACCCCCTTGAGTGAGACCCTCTACCGCACCATCTGGACCCCTGCAACCCTACATAGCCCCCCACCCAAGCCTTCCTGGGACTTGAGAACTTCTGAAACTCTCTAGGGACCCTCAGATCTAGCCCAAGCCCAGACCTGGCTAGTGCGTGGGAGAGCTTCTGCACACCTCTGTGTACCCTGGACCAGGGGCACAACAGAGGGGCACCACATTGTGCTAGAGGGCACAACAGGTTCACTTCCAGTGGCTGCAGCAGGAAGGAGCTGAACACAACAGCTAGACTCAGGCCAGACATAACTGGATAAATTCAAACTTAATAGATCTGCACCCGAATCTCATTATATGCTAAGGTTATAACTGCACCAAAGCTCTACACCGAAGGTCAGAGGTCAGTGCCATACGAAATGACAAAGATAAGAAGCAAAATGCAATCTCAGGCCCCAAATAACCCATAACGAGTGCAGAGGACACTAGCTCAGCTGAAATGAATGAATTAACACAACCGGAAGTAAAGAAACAAGAGCAGAAAGGTATAGAGGAATTCAGAGCAGAATTAATTTCTGAAATAAAAGAAGAAATCTCTCAAATCATAGCATCTTAAGAGTCAAATATGGAAAAATATGGAGGAAACCCAATCTGAAAAAAAGTTCTGCAGTAAAAGAATTAAAACTGCCTCTAAAGAAGACATTGATAAAATAAAATAGAGATTAGAAATATGACAGATTTCTTGAATGAGCAATACAGGAAAGAAACAAATCACATGAAGCAGAGTCAAAGAGATATAGAAGAACTTAAAATCTCAATCACAGGACTGTAAAACCATTTTCATGAAAGTGAAGACGGAGTTTCAGATCTTGAAGATGCTGATGAAGCTAATAAAAAGGTGAGAAAGGATCTCTTATAAACAACAAGTATGCAGGAAAACAATCCATCACCTGCAAGACGATGCCAAGATGAACAATCTGAAACTAATAGGCATCAAGAGAAAGATGAAGTCAATATAAATGATATAAAATGAATATGGGCAGAAGTAATAACAGAAAACTTCCCAAATATGAGGAAACAATTTGACATTCATGTAACTGAAGCATACAGAACGCCAAATAACTTCAACCCATTTAAAAACACACCGAGATGTATAATAGTCAAGATTCCAGAAATCCAACACAAGAATAATATACTGAAAGCTGCTAGAGAAAAGTAGATCACATTCAAAGGAAAACCCATTAGAATTACAGCCGACTTCTCTTCGCAAACCATGAAGGTAAGAAGAGTATGCATCAGAGTACTTCAAGTCCTCTGTGAAAACAAACTCCAGCCCAGACTACTATATCCTGCAAAACTCTCAAGTTTGATGGAGAAGTGAAATACTTCCATGACAAAGAACAACTAAAGAATTTCATGATGACAAAGCCATCCCTACACAGGCTACTGAAAGATGTTCTAGAGAGGTACCAAAATGACCAGAACTCCATGAACAAGAACAGAAGGAATCCACTAAATAGGGCAAACAATTAAACACAGGACAAAAAGGAGTAAACAACAGAAGGTAAAAAACGTATCGATCATAAGTCAATGCATCTCAATGTAAATGGACTGAATTCACCAATTAAGAGAAATAGACTGGCACAGTGGATTAGGAAACAAAATCCAACAATATGCTGTATACAAGAAAAAAAAGATAAATATTTATTGAGTTCTTACTATGCATTTTTGCATAGAAGAGGCATTTTTGCAGCCTCAGGATGCATTAGTAGATGTAACAAATTCCTCATTTTTGTGCAGCATATTTTCTGGGACAAGAGAGTCATTTGCCTGAATAGGCCCATTGTAGAATCAGAGAAAATGGATAGGGAGATAAATTTCAACTGGAAATGAAAAGAACTTCAAAATGTTAGTGTTGTTGAAGTTGATAAACCCCCTTAAAAGTTAGAAAGAACTAGAACATTCCAGAATAGTTCCTCAGAAAAGATTATTGCAGGATCTCCAGTTGAAATTTGGACTCCATTCTTTGATGGTGGTTGACTTTGGCCAAATCATAGCCTTCTTCGTCTGTAAAAAAGACAATAACAACACACCTTATAATGTGCTGTGAGTCAATCTCCCTAAAGTGCTTAGAAAAGTGCCTGACATGGGCCAGCAGATTAAAGCACCTACATAGCAGACGCAGGGACCAGGGTTTTATCCCTGGTGTACCGTGCCAGCCCTGCTCCCGGAGTGCATTGAGATGGTGACTGAGATTGGGCATGGAGGTGCACACCTGTAATCCCAGTTCTTGGGAGGCTGAAAAAAAGAGAATCACTACCAGTCCAATCTGTGGAGTGAGATCCTATAGACTCTCTACTAAATACAAAAAAAAAAAAAAAAAGGAAATCAAATTAGGTATCTAAAAATAACAAAAATTTAAAAAAGAAAGAGTTCCTGACATGGAGTAGGTGCTATGTAAGTATTCGCAGTACTACCTTTTCTATTTTTTCACCAAATTTTTATTTAAATTTTTTTGTAACCCACTGAAAAGTTGTGACAATAATGCCATGAATATCCATTGATAAAATATGTAAATATGATCATTTATGACAATTTCTGTCAGAGAAACAGTATGGTGTATCCTCATTACCTTATTCACCAGATATAGAAATGATTATGAAAGCTAAAGATTTTGAATCAGTTCAAGAAACCAGGCAGCCACAAGGCATCTAAACACGCTCACAAAAGAGGACTTCCAGAATTGCTTCAGAGGGATGGGGAGATAGCTCAGTGGCAAAAACACCTGCCTGACAAGTGCAAAGTTGTGTTTGATTCCTGGTACAAAAACAAAAACAAACACAGCCCAGACCTAGCGCAGCTTGGCCAGTGAATGAATGAGAGCTCCAGGTCCACCACGCCGGAGAGACAGTTCCCAGCGATCCCAGGTCTCACCATGCAGCCCCGAACCCAGCACAGCTTGGCTGACCCAGCATGCCTACCCGGTGAATAAGAACATCCATTATCCTTTTGGGAGCTAGCAGACTCGCCAAAGCCCAGGCCCACCCACCCAGAGAGCGACCTGCCTGAGACACAAGGGCTGATTCCGGCAACTTTCCGGATCCTCACCCTAAAGCCAGCCAAGATAGTGGGAATTTCACTATTTACTCTGCATCCTGATTCTGTTCCTGCTCGCTTGACCAGGGAACCAACAAAGGGGAACCACAGGAAAAAGGAAGTGAGCATAACAACTAGATCCAGGCCAGGCATAACTGGATAATCTCAAACTAAATAGAATGGCACCCAAACCTCATTCCACGCTAAGGTTATAGGTGCAACGAAGCTCTACACCAAAGGTCAGAGATCAGTGCTGTACAAAATGACAAAGACAAGGAGAAAAACTCAATCTCAGGGCTCGAGTCCACCAGTAAGTGCAGAGGATACTAGCTCAACTGAAATGAATGAATTAACAGATACAGAAGCAAAGGAACAACAGCAGAAAGGTATAGAGGAACTCAGACAAGAATTAATTCTTGAAATAAAGAAGAAATATCTGAATACGTAGCATCTGAATTAAAGAATCAAATGCAGAAACATCAGGGGGAAAACCAATGCTCACCTAAAACAAGGGCAGCGAGCACTATTCCAGCTGAAACGTATGAACTAACAGCATCTGAAGCAAAGAAACAACAGCAGAAAGGTCATGAGGAACTCAAAGCAGAAATAATTTCTGAAATCAGTGAAGAATTCTTTAAAAAAAAGAATACTTTGAAATCATAACATCTGAAATACAGAAACAAGTCCGGAAATATACAGGGGAAACCCAATATGGAAGAAACTCTGCAGAAAAAGAATTGATAACTACCTCTAAAGAAGACATGGATAAAAAAAAAAAAAATAGAGATCAGAAATATGATGGATTCCTTGAATGAGCAATACAGAAAAGAAATGGAAAGCATGAAACAGAGTCAAAGAGATATAGAAGAACTACAAATATCAATCACGAGTCTAAAAAAACATTTGAGTGAAAGCAAAGAGTTTCAGATGTTGAAGACGCTGGTGCAGCTAGTGAAAAGGTGAGAAAGGATCTCTTAAAAACGAGTATGCAGGAAAAAGTAATCCATCACCTGCAAGATGTCGCCAGGATGAACAATGTAAGATTAATTGGTATCAGTGGGAATGAAGGAGTTAATACAAATGACAAAAAAGAATTTGGGGAGAAATAACCATGGAAAACTTCCCAAATATGAGGAAACAATCCAACAGTCAGGTAAGCAAAGCATACAGAACACCAAATAACTTCAACCCATTTAAAAACACACCGAGACATATAATAGTCAAGATCCCAGAAATCCAACACAAGATTAATATACTGAAAGCTGCTAGAGAGAAGAAGGAGCTCACATTCAAAGGAAAACCCTCAGAATTACAGCTGACTTCTCTACACAAACCATAAAGGCAAGGAGACCATGGAGCAGAGTTCTTCAAGTCCTACATGAAAACAAATTCCAGCCCAGACTATTATACCCTGCAAAACTCTCTTTCAAGTCTGATGGAGAAGTGAAATACTTCCACGACAAAGAACAACTAAAGAATTTCATGATGACAAAGTCATCCCTACACAGGCTGCGGAAAGATGTTCTAGAGAAAGACCACAGTGACCAGAACTCCAAGAATGAGAACGGAAGGAACCCACTACACAGGACAGACAATTGAACACAAGATACAAAGGAGTAAACAACAGCAGGTAAATATCATGACAAACATAAGTCAACACATTTCAATTATAATCATCAATGTAAACGGATTCAATTCTCCAAGTAAGAGAAATAGACTGGCACAGTGGATTAGGAAACAAAATCCAACAATATGCTGTATACAAGAAACACACTTAACTCAAAAGGACATTTATAGGTTCAAAGTCAAATGAAGGAAAACAATACTACATGCCCCAGCACCTCAGAAAAAAGCAGGAGTAGCAATGCTGTTCTTAGACAGTCTCAATTTCAAACTAAGAAGGATCAAACGAGTCAAAGAAGGTCACTATATCTTGGTCAGGGGAAGAATTCAAGAGGAAGAGGTAACACTCATAAATATCTATGCACCAAACACAGGAGCACCCAACTATGTAAGACAAATCTTAAAGAACATGAAAAACCTAATATCTAAGAACACAATCTTAACAGCAGACCTTAACACGCCCTTATCTCAAAAAGATGGATCAACCAGACAAAAAATTAGCAAGGAAGTAGCAGAACTGAACCAGAGCTTGGAACAAATGGACTTGGTGGACATATACAGAGTGTTCCACCCAACCCCAGCTGAATACACATTTTTTTCAGCTGCACATGGGTCATTTTCCAGAATGCGTAAGTATATGCAAGAAAACAGAAATTATCCCATGCATATGATCTGACCACAGTGCAATCAAACTAGAACTAATTGACAAAAGAAACCAGAAAAACCCACTAAATTCATGGAAATTGAAACAACACCCTACTCAGAAATCAATGGGTCACAGAAGAAATTAAACAAGAAATTAAACAATATCTACAATTCAATGAAAATTCAAGCACTACTTACCAGAATTTATGGGATGCGATGAAAGCAGTTCTTAGAGGAAAAATCATAGCTATGAACTCACACATTAGGAAAACAGAACAGGAAAAAATAAACACCCTAATGTTGCACCTCCAACATCTAGAAAAAGAAGAGCAAATGAAACCCAGAGCACAAAGACAGGAATAAGTCATAAAGAGTAGAGCAGAAATTAATTCAATTGAGATGAAGAAAACAGTTGAAAGAATCCACAAATCAAAAAGTTGCTTCTTTGAAAGACTAAATAAAGTTGATAAGCCTCTAGCCACCCTCATCAAAAAGAGGAATGAAAAAATTCAAGTACATGCAATAAGGAATGAAAAGGGTGAAATCACCACAGACCCAGCGATAATTCAGAAGATTATTAATATCTACTTTGAGAATCTTTATGCTCACAGAATAGAAGACAAAGAAGAAATGGACAGATTCCTCGAAAGGTACAAATTACCAAAACTAAATCAAGAACATATAACACCTCTCAATAAACCAATAACAGCCAATGAAATACAAAACATAATAAAAAGCCTACTGACAAAGAAAAGTCCAGGTCCTGAGGGATTCACAGATGAATTCTACAAGAAATTTAAAGAAGATATAATCCCTACACTCCTCAAACTCTTCAATGAAGTTGAAAAGAAAACAGTCCTCCCAAAATCATTTCTGGAGGCAAGTATAATACTGATTCCAAAACCAGGGAAATACACAACCAAAAAGGAGAACTACAGGCCAATGTCTCTCATGAACATAGATGTAAAAATACTCAACAAAATGCTGGCAAATAGAATACAGCAAATCATCAAGAAGATCATACACCATGACCAGGTAGGATTCATCCCAGGGATGCAACGATGGTTCAATATTCGAAAATCTATAAATGTAATACACTATATTAATAGACTGAAATCTAAAAACCACATGATCATCTCAATTGATGCAGAGAAAGCCTTTGACAAAGTCCAACACTCGTTCATGTTCAAGGTCCTACAGAAAATTGGAATAGATGGACTCTATCTTAACTTGATAAAAGTGATCTATGACAACCCAAAAGCTCATATAATCCTAAATGAGGAAAAACTGAAATCTTTTACTCTTAAATCAGGTACAAGACAAGGATGTCCTCTATCACCCCTCCTATTCAATATAGTCTTGGAATCCTTAGCAACAGCCATTAGAAAAGAGGGAGAAATAAAGGGAATAAGAATAGGTAAAGAAGTTAAATTATCACTATTTGCAGATGACATGATACTTTACTTGGAAGACCCAAAAATTCCACCAAGAAACTACTAGAACTGATACAGAAATTCAGTAGCATAGCAGGATACAAAATCAGTACTCAAAAGTCAATAGCATTCCTCTACACAGATAACAACCACACTGTTTCAATTTCCATGAATTTAGCGGGTTTTTCTGGTTTCTTTTGTCAATTAGTTCTAGTTTGATTGCACTGTGGTCAGATCATATGCATGGGATAATTTCTGTTTTCTTGCATGATTTGCTGAAAGGGAAACAATAGAAACAATACCTTTTACAATAGCACCACCGAAAAATGAAATATCTTGGAATTCACTTAACCAAAGAAGTCATAGATCTTTTCACAGAAAATTACAACACACTAAGAAAAGAGATTATAGAGGATTTCAGAAACTGGAAAGATATTCCATGCTCCTGGATAGGAAGAACCAACATCGTGAAGATGGCCATACTCCCAAAATTACTATACAGATTTAATGCAAACCTTACCAAACCGCTACCAACATACCTCCCAGTCATAGAGAAATCATTCCTAAAATTTATTTGGAACCATAAACGACTTAGAATAGCAAAGGCAATGTTGGCCAATAAAGACAAGGCAGGAGGAGGCATCACAATTCCTGACTTGAAATTATACTACAAAGCCACGTGATAAAATCAACATGATATTGGCAACTAAATAGACCTGAGGATCAATGGAATAGATTAGAAGATGCAGAGACATCTATGATCACACTCAGTCGTCTGATCTTTGACAAAGGAGCTACACAAGCTCACTGGAAAAAACATAGCCTCTTTAACAAATGGTGCTGGAAAAACTGGCTTTTTACATGCCAAAAACTAAAACTTGACCCAGCTCTATCATCATGCACTAAGCTAAAGTCAAAATGGATTAAAGATCTAAATATTAAAACAGAAACACTCAATCTTCTGGAAGAGAAAGTAGGAGGCACTCTTGAAGACATAGGGGTAGGTAAAGAGTTCATGAACAAACATATATTCGCATGGGAAACACTTGAATGAATCAACAACTGGGATCCACTCTTCTTAAGGAGTTTCTGCATGTCAAAAGAAATTGTCAACAAAATGTTGAAAAAATCCTAAGTGATAAGCAATCAGACAAAGGTCTGCTTTTTAGAATATGTAAAGAACTAGGATATAACAGGCCCTCCAATTTAAAGACCCAATTCAGAAATGGGCATGAGGTGAATACACACTTCTCAGAGGACGAAATTAAAGAAATGAATAAATACATGAAAAAATGCTCCACATCACTAGCCATCCATGAAATACAAATAAAAACAACACTGAGATACCATCTCACTCCAGAAAGAATGGCTATGATAAGGAAATCAACCAACAACAAATGTTGGAGAGGTTGTGGGGAAAAGGGAACACTTCTCCACTGCTGGTGGGAAAATGTAGCCTGGTACAACCATTGTGGAAGTCAGTATGGAGACTCCTCTAAAGAGTATGATTGGAGGTCCCATTCAAGCCAGATATCTCCCTACTGGGAATTTTCCCAGAGGAACTGAAAATATTATATCAAAATGATATATGTGTACATATGTTTATAGCAGTATAATTTGTGATAGCAAAATCTTGGAAACAACCAAGATGTCCGTCACATGAGGAATGGTTGAATGGATGTGGTATTTCTATATAATAGAGTATTACTTAGCTATAAAGAATGATAAATGTGAAGCATTTATATTGAAGTGGATGCCACTTGAACATATACTCATAAGTGAAATAAACCAGACCCACATGTGCAAATATCATAGTCTCCCTAGTATAAGAAGATAAAGGAAGAAATACAAATAGAAATGTAGAACAACTAAAGACAATTGAATCAGGTAGTCAGGGCAAACTGAACGGCATATTCTGCAGTGTACTAATCAACTTAACAACCTAAGTTCACAGATCAAAACTGGACAAACAGAAGAGCTGCGAGGCCAGCCAACATTTTGGCCCTAGCCTTTCAAGGTCAGCAAACACTCAGGGCATAAGAGAACCTGTACTGTAACATCATGAAACTCAGTTGTGCCCCAAATTTTCTGATCAAGGAGATTATGGAATCACAGAAGAGATTGATGATGTATAGGGTGCCTGGTGAGAGTCACATGGAAAGAAAACTTTCTCTCAGGCTCTCATAGAGAGAAAACTGGTCAAGCATTGGCCGTGACTGATCCGCATGGATGACCCAGACAAAGGATCTACAGAATAAAGTACAGGATTACGAGATACACCCTGAGGGGACTTGGCTGACCTCATCAGAAACAAAAGCTGCATCTTTTGTTATATAGGTCTTGATCTATCTTAGTTTTAACCATCCAGCAGAAAAGTATAAAAATGAGGTATACCCCACAGGGCCATAATAATAAGTTGAGCTTCAAATGGCTATAGTCAACAACCTCTTCAGATAACTCACTATTATTGTGGAATGCTTGACTGTGTTGGATTGTATCACAGAGTTCAGGCACCTAAATTGGTTTCATGACAATGAAGTGCTCATCTTTGACAGGTTCAGGCAGATAAAAAAGGGGGATACAAAGGAAGAACTGTGATGTGTGTGTATAAACAGTACTTTTAGGATAAATATGCTGTGCTTCTGCATAATTCTATAGAAGCAAGATTTGCACTAATCGTGGTTGGACAAGATATTATGTTGGCTTCTAGTACTATGGGCAGCCACTAGAAAGATAACAAGGTAGTAAGTATTAATTATTGAATCTTTGATATAATTCAGCTATAAAAAATAAGATAGGTAAACAGCTATACTCTTCTAATTCACTGATTAGAGACATCTGCTATAACAATGTCTGTAAGTATAATATCATGTATGCACCTTGTAATACACCAAAACATTACAAAAACATTTTGCAATGTATTAATTTATCGAATCTGTCCTGCTAATTTGTCTTGAAGCTGTCTCATTGCTATTTGTTCTTCAATAAAAATAATAATTAAAAAAAGAATAAAAAAAGAAAGTAAAAAACCCACAAACACAAAAAGAATGCCTGCTGTTCAGAAATAATTAGAACTGCTTCAGAAAGAGGTAAGAATGGCAAGTAAGTGTATTTGAAGTGAGGGGATTGGATGGCAATGTGTCTTTTACTGTAATAATTTTAAATTTTTAATATAAGCATTCATATCATTTTCATCAGATCTCATATTTCACCAAGTAATCTAGGTCATTTAAAAAATTTATTATGAAAATTTTTTAAAATTATGTGCAATTTAAAAGATAGATCCTCAGTCACATCAGCCTCGTGTCACTACGTAAGTGGGTGCCTTGTGGGACAGCAAGGACTTCACTATGTCCACCATCATGAAAGTTCCCTGGGACTGCTCTGCTGTGGGTTGGCAGCCTGCTAAAGGCCCATGCATGGGGGAAGGTAGCTTTTTGGTTCTCATTCTAGACACTGGGAAAGATTTGATGTTTAGTGAATTAAGGACTTTTAGTTGGTCTTCTAACCAACTAAAGAACAAAATGCTCTAGGAGGCTGTTATACAATCCTACAAGTCAGGAGACGTTTAAGAAAGAGAACAAGTGACGTCCTTTTACATCCAATTCTCCATTTTTGGTGATTGAATTTGTAAAAACACAAGGGCCCTAGGAATCAGCGATTAAATGTTCCTCACTCAAGGCCTATTCTGTGAGTCATCGTTGGATCCTCCTCTCCTTCTGGCCCATGCCTTCCCCTGCCCCAGGCAGCCTGGCTGCCAAGAAGGCTGGCAGGGCCCGGGTGTGCTACCTGGGCAGTGTGCTTCCTCTCCGTGGTGCCCTCGTGGTCCTCTCTGAGCAAGTCTGCATCCATCTGCTCTTCTCACATGTCTCAGAGCTAGGTGTTGCTTTGTCCCCGGGAGGAAGCCCATATTGTTCTGTTCCTACCACTGAAGAAAAAAATCAGGAACAAAGGAAAATGTAGAGTGTAAGCCTGTGCTTCCAGGTCATCAACATGCACACAAGCATGCATGAAAAAAAGTGTTAATTTACTGCATGATTCAGTGTTTGCATAAGTCTCAAGTCATTTCCCATAGGCTGCCCGAGAGCCGTCACATGGTAATGAATCCCTACTGCAGCCTGTGTATGATGGCCAAACCAGTCAACTAATGATCAAAGAAGGGAACAAAATAATAACAACAGTTATAAGAATAACAGGAGTGTAATGACCTGGCAAAGCCACCTGCAACTGAGGCCCATCGAGTAATACAGTCGTTCGAGGCAGTTACAACTCTGATTTTTCTCACACCAATGTTTGTGGTTTCTACTGCCTTCACCTAAACAATTATAAAATCTCTCAGCTATAAAAATAAACCAAGACAACAATTAAACTAGGAACAAGTTGGATGGATAATAGGTTATGTGTTTGCGCTTTTTTCATCTTAAGTTTTAGGCACCCTTTAAAATGTCTTTGGACCATGGTAAAGTACTTGTTCACAAAATTTTCAAAACCTTAATTATTGGATTTCTGTGCTTAATTATCTGATTCATACCTGTGTGCTTTTGGTTTTTCTTTAGTTACCTTAAGACACACAATGGACTTGTACTTTAAAATGCAGCAAGCCATTTGAGAATTGGAGCATTTTAAAGATAAACAGATATTTAAGATTCATTTTATCTTCATCGTTTTCCTCTTCTAACATTTTCCTTCATTTATCACTGAGTATACTTTGATTCCAGGTTGAAAAGAGAATCTGTCCGATTTTATGATTTTAACAGTGTAAAAGTTCACGATGAATTAAAATTGTCCGAAAGAGAGTTCCGAATAACATCAGTTGAGTTCAGTGTTTAGTTGGTTCTTTTTCTCAGGAAGTTTTCTCTGCTTGTGCTCATTTTCTCTAATGGAGTCTTGTCAGCTTTCTTGTTTTGGGCAAATATCCTCCTGTAGTTTCCAGCCCAGAACAAATATTTACAGTTAAGCCTCAAATCCTAGAAAGTGGCTTTGTCTCCGCGTTAGAGATGGGGTGGGGTTACATGGAAAGCTGAGTGTGTGTGCTTTAGAGACACAAATGAGCCTGGTACAATAAATCATTAAAGACACTCAAACGGATGTTTGTTGAAAGAATGCTTACCGTGGTAACCCGAGGTAGAGGGCTCAAAGGCGCGGGGGGAGGAGGGGGGAAGGGGGGCTGGGATCTCAGTAACTAATGGGCACACTCTTCACAGACAGAAGGGCCAGGCCTTCGTCCTAGTGGTAAATCTGCAGTGACAGACGTTTGTTCTATATTTGTGAATGACCTGATTTGGCATGCATGCAACTTGTTCTACTGACAATAATGGTAACGTGGTGTGAAGGAGAGATGGAAGAAAGGAGGAGGGCTGGGGAGGGGACTCTTGGTGGAGGAAGGAGAAAAATCTAGGCAGGCAGAAAGGGAGAAGGGGAAGGGAATAGTAAACAGCTGGAGATCTGAGAGGGCTAAGGGTGGCCCAGAGGAAACCTGGCTTTAGCATCTGATTATTGTCACTTGAGAAGATGGTGGTCCTCGAGAGGACAGCCTTTCCTGCTGCTCTGCTCCCCTTCCTCTCCTCTCTGGGAAGGTGTGCAGAGCAGCTGTCAGACCACGGAAACCGGATTCCTTTGCATCAAGGAAACCCTTGCTACTTGCAAAACCTGATTAGTCTTCTACCCTTTGTTGCCTCATCACCCTGCAATCAAGGGACATTTCAGCTGAGCAAAGGACTGGCCTGAAAGCAGGAGCAGAGCCAAGGGCTCTCAGTGAGCCCTTGCTACCTGCCCTCTCTCAAGCTGTCTTCCTTTCCAAGTGACAGATGTAATTTGGGGTATGAACAACAATGACACCCAAAGAGGCCTCCACGGAGGGATGTTGGGGCTGCATGCAGAATTCTGAAGGAAGGGGACATAGAAGCGCTAGGTCCTGCCACTTGCTTACCTGCTGTGTGACTGTGCACAGGTTGTGTTCCTTCCCCGAGCCTCCCGCGTCCTTGCCTGTGAAATGCAGCAATTCAAAAGATGATTACAAAGGAGCCATTGGGGTGGAAAACCGCAGCTCTTGCCACAAGCGCTCGTCTCTGGAGGTGAGGATCCCAGGGCCACCTCCCCAGATGTCATCCCAGCCTATCCAAAGGGTGCTTCTCCCATCATTCTGTAACACAGAATTTGCTACTGTCTCAAAACACCCACCTGACTTCTGTTCAGTTGTTTTACTAACCTCCTCGGATAGCAGGTCATACATGCAGGCTGTCTCATTCCTGCTTCCTCCTTGGTAGAGGATGCATTTGTACAGCACTTCATGGGTGTCGGGTGAATATGTCCAAATGTTCCCCTCCATGAAGTTTTGTCAGTTTGCAAGCAGTAGACAGACTCAGGTTGCAGGAATGCGGCGTGGGCACTGAGGAAAAACACCCCCGCCAGTAGGAGGTAGGCAGGCAATCGCCAGAGTCCACACCCAGGCCCTAGGCTCTGGTACAGGCTTTGTCACATGCTGGCCCCTCAGCTGGTCCCTCTCCAACTAGGTTTATTGTTCCCTCAGCTGTGCATATCCATTGCAGGGAGAAGCAGTTTCACTCTCTCACCACTTCCGCAGCACTGGGTTCTCTAGCATAACCAACGCTCTGGCTTCCTAAGGTCAGACTCCTCCAAAAGGCATTTGACTGGTTTACTGATTGCTGTCCAGTAAGGAGAACCTCTCTGGGGGCCCAATTGTCCTTGAAACTAACACATAGGGGTTGTTTAACATGAAAGTTCATTAGAAATATCTGCACAGCTTTTCCAATATGCCCTTCCTGGGGACTCATTGATATGTAATAAGTTAGACTCTCCATCTGGTGTTGGATTAGACATCTGCTATTCTGAAAAGTCTCCCCAGGTGATTCCACTGTGCACTTCTGGACCTTGGCCACTGCCATCCATGGCTGTCTTTGGGCCAGGTGCTCATCCTTGGCCCTGTCAGCTGTGATCAGGGAGGTAGAGTCACAGACACAAAGCACAGTAAGGGACCGTAGCATGCACTCAGAACTCCAAAGAACCTTTCGAATCCCCAGCCCATCTTGCTGTCCCTCCATCCTTCCTTCCCATGTCTATTTATGTATTTATCTTCCAGGGTAGGATTTACAGATATTGAATTAGGTTCTAACAGTCCTCTCCTTCCCCTTCAGAAACATTTACAAGGATTAAGACAAGTTGGCACGGAAGAGCACAAATGCTCTAAAGGCTGGGAGCAAACCATATGTGCATTCCACCTAGGGTTAGGGAAACAGTGCAGAAACAGGGCGCATGAGCCTAGATTCCACTTCAGGATTAGAACCAGCTTCTTTTTTATATATTTTAATAATTTTATTCAGGAAGAAGTAGCAGTCAGATAGTTTCAAGACAGGTTAGTAGTACAGTATACAATAATACATTGCACATTATTGTCTTTCTAGTAGTTATTCCTAGTATAAGATGCAGACATGATATCTTGTCTAAACACTATTAGTCAAAACCTTCTTCTCATTGGACTAAGAGAATATAGCTGTATATTTATGCTATTTTGTGTATACAGATAAATATTTTTTCCACTACAAAATGGTCCTTCATTTAGGTCCCCTTTTTTGCTTACTTTTGTCAGAGATGTGTATTTCACCACCATTCCTATATTATAGGTGTCTGAATTCAGCAGAGTAATCCAATGTAGTCCAGTAGTCTATAATAGTAGTAGGTTATTTGCAAGATTGACAGTGTCCCTTTCGGCTGGAACCGCCGTCTTGCAGTAATTTGCCAAAATGACTAACACACAGGGCAAGAGGAGGGGAACCTGACATATGTTTTCCAGACCTTTTAGAAAACATGGGGTTGTTCCTTTGCCCCTTACTGCGAATCTACAAAAAAGGGTGATATTGTAGACATCAAGGGAATGGGTACTGTGCAGAAAGGAAGGCCTCACAAATGTTACCATGGCAAAATGGGAAGTCTACAACATTACCCAGCATGCTGCTGGCATTATTGTAAACAAGCAAGTTAAAGGCAAGATACTTGCCAAGAGGATTAATGTGCATATTGAGCATATTAAGCACTCAAAAAGTGTTTCCTGAAAAGTGTCAAGGAAAATGATCAGAAAAAGAAGGAAGCCAAAGAGAAAGGTACCTGGGATCAGCTGAAGTGCCAGCCTGCTCCTCCCAGAGAAGTGCACTTTGTGAGAACCAATGGAAAAGAACCTGAGCTGTTGGAACCTGTTCCCTATGAATTCATGGCATAAACTGGGGGTGTTGCTCGGCCATTCAGTACCTAATTGGCAGCTTAAGTGTTCTAGGTCTCATGTAAAAATAAAATCATCCTGTACCTTAAGGGTGGACTTCCTTGAATAAGTATGTGGTGCCTTCTTACCTCAGAAATATTTGCAGCAGGTGTTCACTGTACCTAGTAATTGTGTGTAGTCCGTACTCTCCAGTGTTTTTCTTGCTGAAAGATTGCTGAGGTATTGTGCAGGTGTATACCCAAATAATCAAATATTTATAAAATATTTATATTGGCCTGAAGATCCTGTAAATCATCAGGGGGAAAAGATGTATCAAATTAAAGGAAGTCACTTCAGAAACAAATGTAAGTCCATTTCAGTTAAATAAATTGTTTAAAGCGAAAAAAAAAAAAAAAAAAGACTGTCAGTGTCAGAGGTTGTTGACTTGAGTCTTTTACAGCTCAACATATGAATATAGTTTTAGAACCAGCTTCTTAAAGTAATAAGAATTTATTTTGTTATTTTTTCCTCTTTACAGTATTACCAAAGTAACAGTATCTAAAAAGAAATTTATTCTTTCCTGGGCCACAGAAGGGGCAATTCACTGAATTACTTATAATAGCTATTCCTTCTTCATTATCAAAAAAAGAAGGAAGAGGAGGAGGAGGAGGAGGAGGAAGAATACAACACTAAAGAGAGACCAGTTCCCATTCCTGGGAGAAGGTGGGTCAGCAGGAAGTGAGGGAAACAGGTAATAATGAGCAGCAATTTAATGTTTACCAATGTGTCTGGCGTGTAAGAGAAATAGAAGATGAACCCTTGGCCTCTCTGAGCTGATGATCCAATAGCGGAGATCCATGAGGAGAGCTATAATATTAAGTAATGTGATACATATAACGGTCCCAGTAAATGCCAAGCCTACTGCATGCTCCCAACAGATACTAAGTTAGACAATAGCCATGCGTGTTGGTCCACCTGCTTTGCAACTTCCTACTCCTTTATCCACTCCCACTAGATCTTTCAGTCTCCATTATAGCTGGGGTGGTCACACAGCACAGGCAAAGTTTGCTGAAATTGTCTCTTTCGCTTTGCACCACGTTGAACAGGTCCTGAAACAATAAATGTGACATTATGGAAATAGGGTCTTTGCAAATATAATAAAGATGAAGCCTTATGGGATGAAGATGGGCCCTTGACTCAATATGACTGGTATTTGTAGAAGGAAAAGATCATTTGGATACAAAGACAGAAGCAAACATGGCATAGATATTTGAAGGTGGAGGTAGAAATGGACCTGGTGCAGCTGTAAGGAAGACACATCAAGGGTTGCTGGCAGCCCCTAGAAACTGGAAGAGGGAAAGAAGGATTCTGCTCTAGAGCTGTCTGAGGGAGCATGGTTCACTCCATGCCTAATGTTAGATCTCTGGCCCCTAGAATTATGGAAGAATAAATCTCTACTGTTTAAAGCCATCTGGTTGGCAATACTTTGTCATGGCAGCCCTAGGAAACTAAACTCCTTCAGTTCTTCCTTCTAGGGTGAGGAGAGGAAGCCTTGAGGGATAGCACACATCTTAGGAATGTGAGAACAGAAACTGTGCTAAGATGGCAGAGCAGAAAGACAGCAGGAGCCTGCTTCATTGTGACAATTTCTTAAGGTACGAGACAAATAAATCCCTAGGTGCTTCAGTCATTGTCACTTAGGTTTTCTGGTGCAAATGGTACATTCTTAACTAATGCCCTATGGCCAAGCAGAATGACACAGGAGTTTTCCTGAGTTCGTGTCCCAGCCAAGTTGATATGTAGATGGGTGGCCCCTAGGATAACCATGAAAATATCTTCAGTGTCATTTTATTCCTCTTTAAGGTAGAAATAGTACTGTCAAGCTGAGTTTTAAATGAGATATTTTATAGGGAAGCCATGAGTTGTCATCCAGGCAGGAAGAATCCATACAAATTACCAGGGCTGCCATCCCAAGGGGCCTAAGGCCTATCTGGGTTGCATAGTAATGACAATGCTGAATGGGACCTTTTCCCATACTTGTCCTTATCAGGGAATACATGTATATATATTCTTTCTTTTTTTTTTTTTTAAATAGGACACAACTCTCAGAAGCCCTGGGGGAAAATGCATTATAAAGGACCATACAGATATTGGGGAATATTTAAGTACCAACTAAATAACTCCATCTTACCACTTATAAAAGGGATCATTGAGAACATTTGGGTATCTTAATGTCCTCATTCAATGGAAGGGAGAAGGAAGAATTTTCCAGTTTCCTCCGAGACAGTGCTTCCTAAAAACTTACAGAATTGTACCTTGCTGTCTTGTCCATCCCAGGATCTTTTCTTTGGTTCTGAGCAAATGCAAAACAAAAGTAGTTGGGAGGCTACTGAGAGAAGCCTTTCCTAGAGCACAGTGGGACCTTGGTGTCAGGAAGGGACAGACCTCAGGATAGACCCCAAAAGAATGAAACTGACCCCTGGAAGACTGAGGTGCCACATGGAGAGATCTATCACTCACTCTCCACTTGGCAGTTGGCCTCTCCTTTGTGCAAGTCTAGATTTTTAAAGGCTGGAGGGCCTTTCATAAAGTCTTGATGCACTCATCAAGGTATGGTTCTCAGCCAGATACAGTGGCACATATCTGTAATCCCAACTACTCAGGAGGCTGAGGCAGGACAATTACAAGTTCAAAACCAACCTGAGCAACCTAGCAAGACTGTGTCAAAAGAAAGAAGTCTGAGGGTACAGCTCACTGGCAGAGCACTCACCTAGTATACACAAGGCCCTGAGTTCAATTCCCAGCATTCCCCCAACCCCAAAGACATAGATACCAAGCTGGGCTTGGTGTCTCAGCTCCAGAAATTTTCCATTTCTCTCAGAATTCAGTTTCAATCACTTATTTGTAGATACAAGATAAATATAGACAGGCCCCAACCCCTCTTTCCTTTTCTTTCTACCCATTCTCACCCTCTCACCATGCTAGAGCTAAGTGAATATGGTTTTCCAAATATAGATTTGCAGCCAGTGTGTTAGGCCTTCTAATGAGCCACAGTAATTGCTTCTCTACTTTCCAAAATGAAAATGAACCTCTGAAGAGCAGCTGGTTTGCTACGATGTTCTCTTCCCTCCATCCATCCTGCCTTCCTCTGAGTCAGTCAGATTCTGGCCTTGACTGCTCCACCTGAGAGCAGGGCCTGTGGATTAGGCGGGACGTATGTGCTGATGTTGAGGAAACATTTGAATACTTGGTCATATTTAAGGGAACCGGAAAAGAGGAGAAGAAGGGGGAGGGGTGAGGAAGATCTGGTTTTATTTTTGAATTCTAAAATATCCTAGCCTGAATTGTGCTTACCAATGCATCTGCAAAGATAACTGAGATTTTAGATGAGAGAGCAAAAATGTGTCTGCCTTTCTCTTTTTCAAGGATCAGAACAAAGCAACAAAGATAAGAAGAAGAAAATAACACAAGCTCCACGTTCTACAGGGGCAGGACATGCCTGTAACTCAGAGCTCCAGCTCATGGAGATAAGAAAACTTGGGGAGCTGCGTGGTGGATCTACAGAAAGTCCAACCCAAGAAGCAGAGGGTATCACTATGAAGTGAGGCATCTGCCTGCAGAAAACAGGGTAGTATGAGAAGTTGGGAGTCGACACTCTGTAGCAGTCAGAAATCAGCACAGCATGAAGAACAACCTCTGTGGTATTAAAAAAAAAGATAATACCAGGTACCATTGGTGGAGCACCGCTTGGTGTCTGGTTCTTCACAACCATTCTCCCATGCAACAGTTTAAATATGGTCTTTTCCCATTATACAGATGCAAAAACGAAGGATCAGAGGAATAGTCATTTGTCTGAGATGTCAGAAAGTGAAATACTACACCATACATTCTTTTTGTGTTTTCATTTTGGTAGTCCTAGGGATAGAACCCAGGGTCTGTGTACTTAGCAACATCCTAGATTTTTATTTTTTATTCTGAGCTAGAACCTTGTTTAGCTCAGAAAACTTGAACTTCAGTCTCCCAAGTCCTGGAAGTACAGATTTATGCCACCACCTTCAACTTACAATAAACTACTCTCATTTCAAAGTCCTATCAGGAGCATCCTCCACCTCCCCAGGTCATTCTGAACACGTGCAGCATTTGTACCTGTGTACAGGTATATGGCCAGGTTAACATGGTTGTCAGGGAGGGTGGTATAGATTGATCAGGGCCATTGCTTTCTGGGCTCCTGCTAGACAGTCCACTCAGACATTTTGCTCAAGCTGCACTGTGCTTTGGAAATATAGCAGAAAGCATCACCACCTCCTTCTTGTTACCCTCTGTTGGAGCCCTTCTGCTGGAACAGGACATGACTGAAAGTGGATCCTTTCAGCTGCAAGGTAGGCAAGGGTCCCTAGAAACTAAGATTCCAGCAAACATATTGGCCTGCACCCAAGATAGATGAAGGATTTATATGTCCTCCAAAGATTAACCTGTTGCAGTCTTGCTCAACTCTATTGAAGTAGTGCTACTGGGAGGCAGGGAACACTTAGAAGCTAGAGCCTTATGGGAGGAAGTTATGCCATTGAGATTGTGTCTTTGAATAGACTCTTGGGACCTCTCTCTCTCTCTCTCTCTGTCTCTTTCTTTCCTTCTCAGCCACCATAAGGTGACCACATGTCCTCTACTACATGCTTCCATGCTGCACTGCTGTACCACATGCATAGGGGATCATGGACTGAGAGTTCTGTTTCATCAGGGTAATGAAGAGTGAACACAGAGGCCACCAAGGAAACTGCTTTTCCCTTCCTACTCTCTCCTGAGTGTTACTGCCCATGCCTGTGCTGTGCCATCCAGAGCATGTTGTGGAACTCCCCATCATCCACTTTCATCCCTGAAGCCACAAAAGTCTGAGTGATTGTGGGTCAAAAAAACAACATCCATTCGATATTCAAGGTCAAAACCATAAAATTAAATCTGCAATGTCTGTTTCTAGCTTCTTTATGCTCCTTATTTCTCAAAATTCAAGCACCAGTCACCTGAGAACCTATGAACAAGTGTTCATGCTTCAGACACATTGGAGATGAAAGAGAGCAGGGGCGTTGTGTCTGCTGCCCTCAAGAAACCATAGCCAGCCAGAGAGCGCTGGCAACCACTTCTGAAAAGAGAAAGAAAGACCCCAGGGTGTGTGCAATTAAGA
The DNA here is from genome assembly GCA_004027165.1 of Ctenomys sociabilis. NCBI lineage: Eukaryota > Metazoa > Chordata > Mammalia > Rodentia > Ctenomyidae > Ctenomys > Ctenomys sociabilis. The sequence continues at coordinate 33,321 of PVKA01003118.1, read as the reverse complement.
GCCAGGGAGAGGTGTCCTGAGCTGTACCCTAGGTGTTCTCAGTGATCTCCCTGACACTTCCACTACATTATGAATCCTTTTGAGGTTTTTGTTGTGTATTTTTTGGACTTCAGGGCACGGAAGTGAGTAGGCATGTGCCAGCCACTCAGAAAGCATTTTTTTGAATGAATGAAGGAGTGAACAAATGAATGAGTGAAGAAATGAATATGTTCTGAGGAAGGAATACTGCCGAGGACGGAGAGCTGGGATGACTAGGTGGTGTGCCCATGAAATGGTAGGACTACAGCCCAACAGAGTTACCATCCTGAGACTCTGTAGAACAAAGGGAGTCTTCCAAAGGACAAAGCATCTCTAGGAAGACTGACCTGGGCCTGAACATGGAAGTCACGCTTGTTGTGATAAGCTGCAACAAGACTGATGGGGGTGAATGAATGTCACAGAAAGACTCAGGAAAACCATCCCAGGAGGTAAGTAAAAAAAGACAGCTGGACATCAGAGAAGTACCTAAGAAGAAGGCAGAAAGATACACATTCAGCTCTCCATTGTGCCACTGACTTCAAATTCCTATCTTGCAAAGATAGGACAATTCCTAGTTAGTTCTACTCTTGTGGGTCAGCCTAACTCACATGGGCCTTAATTCACATCCCAGAAAGCTGCCAACAGTCTTCACCTGCAACCAAATGGTATTTAAAAATTCTTTTTTGGCACTGACTACAGACCAAAGCCATTTAAATATATTGAGATATCCAATGATCAGAGCTAATACCTTAGCCCCAAAGGAGAGGACTCTGGGAAACTAAATTCTACCCAAGATACTGGGAGGTCCACAGATGGATTTTCCTCATTCACTAAGTGCCCATGAGCAGTAACCATGTGGGTGGATGCTGTCCTAGGCACCAGGCTGAGCATGGAGACTCAGTGGCCAGTAGTAGGTGGCCAGCACTCATTCTAGGACATTTGGGTCCAGGGTCCTGAACTGGCCTTTTATTATTTTCTTGGCTGGTGTTGCTTCTAAACAAATATGACCCACAGCTCAATTCAACAGCTTCTCTTTTTTTTGTATTTAGTGCAGGGTCTATAGGGTCTCACTACACAGATTGGACTCGTAGTGATCCTCCTGTTTTCAGACTCCCAAGTGCTGGAATTACAGGCACACACTGCCATGCCTAGTCTCAATCACTGTATCAGCATGCCCCATGGGCAGGGCCAGCATGGCATGCTGAGGATCGAACCCTGGCCACTGTGCTCTGCCTAAGCAGGTGTTTTAGTCCACTGAGCTCTTTCGCTAGCCCTTCAGCTTCCTTTTTTATAATCTGTGAGCTAAGATTATTAAACATATTTTTAAGTAGTTGAAAAAGTCCATAGAGTAGTATTTTGAGACACAAGAAAACTATATGAAATTTACATTTCAGCACCAATAATGCAATTTTCCTAGAACATAGCCGGACTGACCCACTCATGCATCTTCTGCAGCAACCATTGTGCCACAGCACAGAGGACTGTCACAGACTACATGGTGTGTGATGAGCACTTCTAACTATTTGGTCTTTCACACCAAAAATTTTGTCAGCACCCATTCTGATCTAACTCCATGAAACTCCTTCTAGCTGGGTGTAGTGACACAGGCCAGTACTACCAGCACTCTGGGAGGCTGAAGCAGAAGGGGTACAAGTTTGAACCCAACCTGAGCAACTTAACAAAACTCTGTCTTGAAATAAAAATAAACAACGGCTGGAGCCAGACCCAGTAGTGCAGGCCTGTAATCACAGCACTCAAGAGGCTGAGGCAGGAGGATCACTGTGAGTTTAAGGCCAGCCTGGGCTACAAAGTGAGTTCAAGGCCATCCTAAACAGCATATGAAGCCCTATGTCAAAAAAGAGCAAAAAAGAAAAAAGAAAAAAAGTGGGTGGAGATGTAGCTCAGTGCAAAAGCCTGGGTTCAATCTCCCATATCATAAATAAATTTGTGTATTTTTTTAATTTAAAAATAAATTATGATTTAGCTCATTGCAAATGGCCTAGGTTCAGTCCCTAGGACTGAAACAAAACAAAACAAAAAATCAAAAGGAAAACAAAAATCAAAATACTATTTCAGAGTACTGACAAATGTTATATTTTTGTTACAACAAATGACTTCCATTATCAATGTGCTCAAATCAACAGCTGTAAAAAGTGAAAGCCTTCTTTCCTTTGTATTTAATCTTGAGCGTGCCAAAGCACACAGTGCTCTCTTTAATAGCAATATATGATGTCGAGCTTTCTAACATTGTGCATCCAGTAGTCTCACCTTGTCTGTGATTGTGTTTTATGTAGTGTCAATTACCTGTGGTCAGCTATAATAAAAATATAGTAAATAGAAAATTCAAGAACTAATCGGTTGCTTCTAAAGTGCGTGCTGCTCTGTGCAGTGTGATAAACCGTAAGACCAGCCCCCGTCGTGGCCTGCAGTGTGAACCATCCCTTTGCTCTGCATAGCCGTGGTGTCTGTGGCACCTCCCAATCAGGTGATTGGTAGTATCTTGGTCATCGAGTTCACCGTGGTCATATCCTGGTGCTAGTCCGAGTTTTAGGTAAAAGTCCTAAAGCAGTGATGTCGAGTAATTTAGAGACAAGGGTCCCAACGGCAGCCCCAAACTGACTTATCACAAGGTGGCAACTCTGTGCTCTACCTGAGCGCTGAGATTTTAATTTAGAAAGAAAATCAAATGAATAGCCACGCCATAGGCTTTCCCCCACCGTCCGAAAGTGCAAGAGTCATGCTGCTGGCAGTTTGGATGTGCTAAATAGAAGCCATAAATGGCTTCCTTTATGAGAAAAGGCGAACATTCTCAACTTACTAAAAAAATAATACAGACTGATTGAAGCTTCTGAGATCAATAGATCGAATAAAAAGTGTATTTTATGCATGAAATCATGAAGAATAGAAGAAATTCTTCCCTCAAACTGCTCAAGTTACAACCATAGTATGTGATGACTGCTTAGTTAAAATGGAAAATAGGTTGCGTGGCTCTGCGGTGCAGCGCTTGCCGGGTGTTTCGTTCCCAGCAATGCGCATGTGCACTTGTACACACAAAGTGCACACAGCACTTGAAATAAGAAGCACGTTGGCTTGGGCACAATCCCTCGTGTGAGGCTTCCTCTGCGGTCTGGGAGAGGTTGACTTGGATAAGAGGAACTGCTCCACCTCGGTTTGAGGGCAGAGACTCTCATAGAAAGAGACATTCAGTGCTGATCCGAGTAGATTTCTCAGTTGCTGGCTGTGCTGTGTTATTCCTGAAATCACTTGCCGAAGCTAAAATGATATCATCAAATGAGAGGGATGATTTTCCAACCAGATCTAAAGCTCCTTACTGTCCAGAATAGTTTGGTTGTTCTCACCATTCCATTTGATTTTAGGCACACAGAATTAAATTTCTAGCATTTCTGTCACATATGAAGAGTTTCCCTCTGCTTCCTAAAATAAAAACTTGTCTATGGGGCACGATCCCAGTCCTCCAGATGCAGGCTGGATCGGGGGCATGCAAGTACACTGGGATGCATCTAGAGACTGGGGTTTGTTTGTAGCAGAGCTGAGAAGCCTCCCGAGAGAACACTGGCATAGAGACAAGCCAGAAGTGGTGACATTGGCTCTGGAGAGGTATTAACCATCCTAGGGGGCAGGTCGGAGAACAGTGACTTTGCCACTTAGATGTTCCTGTTGGTGCCGGCCTCAGGGGCAACTGCTTGACTCTTCTAACGTGATAACAACAGGGAAAGATGTTGTAAATAGAAAATTAAAAGAACTTCTCTTTAACCTTTTCAAATCTTGAGGCTTGGGTGCAAACTTTTTCTAAACCAGAGAGTGCATTATTCTGACCATGTTATAAGACAAGGTCAGGACGATTCTCGTAGGATTAAGGATGCCTCTGGCCAGGGGCACTCATATATGAAGTCATAAAATGTTAAATCACAGGCATAGGTTAAATAATTCACCTGAGTTCACGCAGACAAAAGTAATAAGTTAAAGTCTTAACTCCTGTGTTTTTGTTTTGTTTTATGATGCTATTATACCATGCAGAGAGGGAAAGAATATATACTCAAACAATGAGGTCTGACGATTTCGCAAAATGCTCTTTCTTGGTTTTAGTGGTTGGAGATTTGAGAATTGGCTTATTATATCTTTTAATTTTTCTAGCTATGATTTTCTAGCATGAGAAATATTACTTATGGGGGCAGTAATGTGGATTAAATTAATACAGTTTCATATCAAATGACCACAGTTAATACAATTTTAAATTCAACTCTAAAGTTGAATGTAGAGTCTGTGAGACACATTGTACTAATCAGAAATATATAATGAGATGAAATCATCATGCTTTAGAAAGAGACGTGAAAAACATTAACCCCATTTTCTGAGCACAGAAGGAAACAAAAATGAAGTTCAAGAAGTTCAAGGATAAATGTTAGGAGAGCAGGATTATTCATCCTGGAAAAAAGGCAGCAAAAGATATGAACTATTCTGAAGGTCCTAATGCCTCTTGACTGAGACGAGCTACTTTGTCCATCCACAAGCGTACAAGGAGTGCAGAGCAGGGCGGACCTTTACACAGCAGCACAGGAGGCTCAAGGCAGACGAACCTGTGCAGGCAAGAGGGTGCTGCGCCTCTCAGAGGCTCTGCAGCTCACATAGACCTGTGTGGGGCACTTGGGGCAGAGCACTCCAAGTCCCCAGCCCAGGAAGGAAATGGAAGCAATTATTATGGACTCTTGGACTCTTGGAGTCTCTGTCCCTGTTTCAGAAAATGTCAGTTTCACCATGTGGTGGACAGGAAAGGTAATGCTCCAAGTAATCATAGCAGGTGGGGAGCAGGAGGCCGCTGTGTCACCCACCTATGCTGTAGGGCTGCTACCCAGGCCTGGGCTGGAGAGCCTTCAGTGCCCTCCTCCTGTGCCAATGGACACCAGGATGGAACCTACAGAGTGCTGGTGGCAACAGTGCAGAACATTAAAAACCAAGTTTCAGGCGTTTCTAATGTTATAATTTCTTAATGTGTTCCAGTAAATTCTAGACATAAATAATTACCACAAATTTAATTCCCCTGTCATCTTTCCCACTTTCTTCTCCAGAGAGATTGGTAGATGATGACAGAAGGACATAGGGGACTGAAACCATGAGGCCTGTTTTGCATTACCCCGAGGGGCTGTGATAAGCTGCACATCCACGTGCACCATGATGCAATGGTGCACATACAGATCCCTGGCCTAACCTCGCCCGCCTACCTTCGCAGCATCAGGGGTGAGGCAGGTGTGTTAGCTGCCCACCTCTCTCTCTCTCTCAAGATCTCTTTGCTGGTACAATGCTAATTTATCAGATCTGTGTGTAACATTATAGATCCAGGTACTCAGCACTTATAGTTTATTTATTTATTTTTAATATCTAAAAGGATAGTAGCTATTCATTTCAGTTTTTAACTTTTTTTTTTTTGCTCAGGCTTGCAGTGATGCTCTTGTTTTCAGCCTCCACAGTGCTGGGATTGCAGGTGTGCGCCAACATACCCAGACTCCATCGCCGGCTCAGCCCACCCAGGGGGCCAAGTCGGCATGGCGTGGGGTGCCAGAGATCAAACCCTGGCCCCTGTGCTTACCTAGCAATTGCTTAGTCCACTGAGCTACACTGCTGGCCCTTCATTTCAGTGTTAACAGACCCAGAAGAATCAAAATCCTATAGAATAAAAGGGTTTTTAGGGACTGGCAAGAAGTGTTCACTGGCCAGCCTCAAGTCATGACATTAGGAAGCAGAATCCTAGATCTCAGAAAGACATTTGCAAGTTGTTAATAACAAAATCAACTGAGCAAGCAAACTCAACATCAGAACTCCCATTTACTAGCTTGCCGGATGCCCGAAGAGTCTTAGGTGACTGTATTATGTCACACTTAGAAAAAATTAAAGGAGCAGCAGAGATCACCTCCTGGTCAGACCCTGGCCAGCTGTGTCACTCTTTGCCTTTTGCTTGGTCCATGCAGAGGCATTAACAGGGCCTCAGCTTCAGGCAGGGTAAGGATTTAGTGCGAGTCACGTCGATGGTTTGAAATGGCTGATGGTAGCTCAGATCTCCGCAGACCTGCAGTTCAGTTTTCAGCCAGGGCCCCTTACTATGGCCCTGGTCCCACAACCCCTTCCAGGCTTCTGAATCTCCCGAGACATCAAGGGAGCAGCTACATCTTATTTTTCACACCTACAAAATCTGTGTGGCAGCCAGGACCCAGCCATGCTGGCCCGCATGAGTGGCAGTTGTTGAATCAGTTTGCTTTGAGTGATTTCCTGCCACAAGTCCACTGCCAAAAGCAGCCAGGCCTAAAATAACTCAGGCTGGGAAAACAACTTCTAGGGGGAAGTTGTCCGGAAGCCCCATGCATTGCCCTCCCCAGCGGCGTGTGCCTAGGGCTTCGGAGCTCCTTACACACTGCTACACTGAGAAGCTGCTTAAGCGCAGCGAGTTTCTGCTAGAGCTCTTTGAGATTGGAATTTTGGAGACTGAGCTGAGCAGTGATGGCCCAAGTATTAGTGTGAGATGAAAAAAATGAGAAAAAACATAGGTCAGAAGACACGAACCTGACTGGAAGAGAACAACACAAAATTTAAGGGACTTATCAGAATAATGAGGAATGACAATGACAAATTTATTGAAAGATGGGTAAAACTTTGCCCCCCTTCCCACGGGATTTTGTTCCTTGCATGCTGCAAAATGCTTTTTTTAATCACACTTCTCCAGTGACTGTCCCACTTCTCATTTCTGTTGCTCAAGGAGCCCCCATCCAAAGCCCAGCTCATAGCTCAGCCCTCCTTCCCACTCCACTCTCTTCAGCACCCTCCTCCCAGCCCCCAGCCCCCCATCCCGGGGAAACCTGCCTCACATGTGCTCATCCTCCTTGCTCCACCTTTGCCTCTCTTGGCTCAGCCCTAAGTCCCAGCTCTGGAAGCAACTACACAAAGATCAGAAGAGTGAAGCTGAATCCTTCAGGAGAAAGGTTGATTTTTTTTCTGTCACATATAGAAAGGCCAGTCAGGTGCCCAGCTCTCAATAGAAAAATCAATCGACAACTCACTAATATTAACTGATAGCACTCATAAATTGGAGCTGCAACCTTAAGCTACACCAGCCTCCAATACCATCATTTAAAAAATTCTTCACTGACAGATATTTTTCAGCCATCTCCCTTCTTTGTCCTTTCCCCCTTCTTTCTCCTTTTTATACTTCTTGTCACCTTTAAAGGAATTCAAGGGTAAAGATGCCATAGAATGTGGTCTTTGCAGTTCTCATCAGGAATAGTCATCAGTGGGGCTCTCCAAACATGAGGGAGGAAAATGGCAATGTGGGTTGATGGGGTGCTCACCGAGGGTTACGCTGTGCATTTGATGTGCACTAGCCAGCCCTCCACTCACCAGAAACATGCAGTGAGCGTGCGCCCTTGGAGCAGAGTGGCAAACCTTTGCGTTATTCAACAAAGATAGATACAACCATGTATACATAAAAGAGAGGCATGGAGACCCAGATGGAGGCCATGAGTTGGAGAGAATGAATGTACAGTAACTGGCAGAAGTAATTTTGCTTCCAACTCCATTCACTGAGCTTGAACCCCAGAGTGCCTATGATATGCAAGCTCCTTCATAGTCTCTGTGTTCTAAATTCCCTGGTGTTGGCATCTCACATTTCTTCTGGTGTAAAAATTATGTGCAGGATGGGTTTTTGGCCTAGAATAGCTCATCAACTGAGGCTACAAATTTTATTTTTCTCACTGTTAAAGAAAAATCTGGCTGTGTTAGACCCACCAGGAGAGAAATTCAGAGACATTTTGAAGAATTATTAGGAATTATGAGGAATAAGTTTGATACACACTGTGTTCGCTTCATGTATTTAGTTTTGTCTCATATGTGAAATTCTACTCTAGCCATTGTACATTGGGAAAGTTGAGATTCTGAGAATTAAGTGCATTGATTCTTATCTGAGACCCAAAGGTTCTGACCTTTGGGTCTCAGATAAGAATCGAGCCATGTAAGTCTGGTTCCAAAACCCATGCTTTTTGTACTCCTCAAGTCCAGCTCAGCTGTCTCTCCAAATCCAAATTGCAAATTGTTAGCTTCCTCTTGGCCGTCTCTCATCCACCTACCTCATCTCCATTTTCCCATCCCCTTAAGCCTCAGGTGAGGACTATTTTGAGCATTACATGTTGAAGGTGGTGTTCAGCCAGCTCACGTTAGTGTAGGTGCTTTGCACTGCTGTACATGTACTGGCTGCACTGCCTTTCCAGTTAATTGGACATAAATCTTAGAACTCATGGCTTCCTTCTTGTTAAATATTTGAAAGCACACCCTGACCATATAGCGTAATACTGTAGAGTGATTCACAAATAATGAAAGTAGTACTCTGCTCATGTTAGAAGGACCTTGCCGCATGAGTCGTTTGAGGCCACTGGTATCTTCATTTTCCAGAGCCAAGAATGGACACCCTAACAGTTTGTCTTGGGTCACCAAAGAGGCAGGATGAGAGCCTGGATACAACTAACTATAACCCTGTGCCATTTTGTATTCCTGCTCCTATAGTGTCCAGCAATCCTCAACCCAGCTACTTCAGACTTGGCTGAGAATTTTGGATGCCAAGTGATAAAATTCTATTTGAATGATAAGCTGCAGATAAACCATTGAGAACAAATAGAGTTTTTATTGTTTTCATCTGGAATGTGGGACAAGGTTACAGGGCTGAGTTAGGTTCATCACTGGTGTGGTTAGAACCTTTAGAAATGGAAAGTCTGCTTGTTTTAATTCATTCACCTACCTTCCTCTGTTCCCATGCCATTGACCATGTTGGAATCGCAGGCCCTTCCCTTACAGGATAGTTCTCAGAAAGAGCAAGGCTCCTGCTACCATATCCCTTGTTGCCTATAGTATATCAAAACTGACTCAAGCCAAGGCAGACAAATTAAGTAAAACACAGAAAAGCTAATACAGTTTTGGTTACATTTTATAGATAAAATAAATTTTTCTCACTTTGCCTTTAATATATGAGAGAAATTATGCATTTTTTCACTACAATATATTGCCATTACCAATAGAGAATTAATTTGGAAAGTAAAATTCTTTGTGGTGGGTGTTCTGGTTCATATCTGTGTAAAGCAAGAGGATCACATGTTCAAGGCCAGCCTGAACAACTTACTAAGACCTTGTCTCAAAAATAAAATGCTATTTCAAAAAGAGCTGTAGACGTTGCTCCAGGGCAGAGTACTTGCCCCAGTGAGACCCAAAATGAAAGGGGGGAAGACAGGAGAGGGAAGGGAAAGGGAAGAGAAGGGAAAGAAAGTAGAAATAGAGTAGAACACTGTAAACATTTCATTATAACAATTCATTGTTTAGAATAAAATATTTTCCTTTCAAAAAAAAAAAAAACTGACTCAAGACTGTGCTGCAAATGCTTCCTTTTGTGAATGCTAAGAAGAGCAAGATCACACCAATGGGTGTGGATCACGGCAGGATTTATCTACAGCGGAGTGTTTTAATGAGCCCATCTGTAATGAGGGCTCCGGCTGCATTTCTTGCTGCTTGCTAGCCAAAGTGTGAAGATATTTCCCCTTCTCTCACCCCCTGGCTTTAATTCTTTTAAACAGTAACATTAATTGGCTGTTAAGTAAAACAGGAGAGAACACAATAGATTTATGATATTTTGAAAAGCTAAACCAGTTCTCCAGCATTCAGAGAAACAAGCCTGGCTTTTATGAGGTAATTATGATTTAGTGTTTGCCCTCACCCTGTTGAGTCTGTGGGCTGGCTCTGATATGAATCTGGATAGATGTCAAAGTCAGGACTTGCAGTTAAACCTTTTCAACATATAAAGTGCAGGAGAAGTTCATTGTCTTTTTGTTGCTGTTATTTCCTAAGCAATATTTCTGTTTGTGTTTCTCTGCTGTTAGTTTTTTTTTTTTTTTTTTTTTTTTTTTGCAGAACTGGGGATTGAACTGAGGCCCTTGCACTTGCCAGGCAAGCACTTACTCAACTGAGCTATCTCCCCAGCCCCTCTGCTGTTAGGTTTTGCAGGATTTCTTCCTTTCCTTTTGCAACATTATCTACAAATTACTGCTCCTGATAAGGCTGCTGTATCATCAAAAGGTTTCTGTTTTTGCAAACAATCAGCAGAAAGCATGTCAATTTAAATACTTTCTTTCCTTTCCTCTTGGTCCTCATCCTCAACAAGAAAACTCCCATCATCTCAATTTTTCCACCATTCAGAAAGAACAGACACTGTCCAAGTCTGATGAGCTTGAGAAGTAAGACTTTCACATGTTTTCTTACTATACCACCCCACGCCCCACCCCCTCACTTTCTGTCTCAGAAATTCAAACTGGATTTAGCTGCTGCTTCTGCAGATGACAGACCTGGGCATTATTTCAGTTCTAAGCAGTGTTGTAGCCCATGAACATATTGAATTCCTAAGAGTTTCCTTGCCTTCAGTAGCTCCCCATTTCTCAATTTGTAAAATAAGGGAGGGGGGTGATTCTAATTGGAAAACATTAAGATTATGTCTATATGACTCAATAGTAATATATTAGACCATCTTAGTATATGGTATGTGTGTGTGTGTGTGTGTGTGTGTGTGTGTGTGTGAGAGAGAGAGAGAGAGAGAGAGAGAGAGAGAGAGAGAGAGAGCGATTAAGAGGAAAAAGGGGACAGTGTGTCATGGTTTGAGTACATACAAATTTCATATTTGGAAACTTAATCCTCAAATTCACATTTCCGTGCCACTTCGAGCTGGGATCTTTGGTGAGTAATTAGTATTAGATGAGGTGGTGAGCATGGGCCCCCAGGGCCATAATAGGGGCTTTGGGAGGACAGGGGCTGACCATAGCTCTTTTGCTGTATAACATCCCCCATCATGTGATACAACACAGGCCTCATCAAAGCCTGTCAGAAGCTGGCTTCTATGAGACAACCAAACTTCTATTCTTTATAAATTACTAAGCTAGAGCAACAAGAAATTGACAAAAGCTTTTACATTAACCAAACTTCAGTCTAGTTCCTTTAGGCCAAGATTTCAGATCTCCCCTGTTGGATCAGCATCTCCTACTTTTAGCACAAAGACCCTTAGGTCAATTTACAAAGAACTTTCCACTCTTAGTATCTGCTCACCTTGGCCAATGTTCTATGATAAGTCATAGCAGGAATTTACCTCCTTCGGATGTTTTTTCAGTATTCTCCATGCACATCCAGCTCCCTCCCTGTTCCTTATTCCTTGTCTATAAATGAATTTCCGTGTTTCCTTGCTGTGTTCTGAGCTGAGCTCAGTCTTTCTTTCCTGCCACAGAATCAGTTCCAACAATCCCTTCTTGAATAAAGTCTTTCTTATGGTCTTTAACAAGTCTCAAAATAATTTTCCTTTCTTTAACAGATGCTAAGAGTAACACTTCTCTTTAATGAAAAAATCATGTAAAGGAGCTCTGGGGAGAAAAAGGCCTAGCTACTGTGCTTTGCTACCCCTACCAGGAACCTCAAGACGTGAAGGGATGGTTGAGGTATTCACCAAGTTTTGGGGAGCTGGAATGGAAGAAGGTTTCAATGCAAATTCAAGGCCAGGAGATCTTTAATATGGGTTCAGACTAGTTATTCAACTGAAAATTGTGTTTGATGTGGTTTTGTTTTGGTCTCTATCTTGCTGGACAGTTATGGTAAAGAGGAAACTGTGTCTCTGGCTGGTTCCCAGATTTTTTCAGGAAGAAACCAGGTAATGCTTATACCAGAGTCTAGAAATGCCCCCTGAGCACTTAATCAGCTTACATCTTGTAAGTGAAGGACTCTGGAACATTGCACTCCAGAATATGCTTCCTTGGCCTCTCTATTATTTTGAGCAGAAGGCACCTTAGGTCAGCCAATGCACAAGAAGATTTCTCTGCTTTTTACCCAGTCTGCCTAGAGGCAGGGAAAAAAGGAGCTCAATTATCATCAAGTCTCCCTGTGAGTTTCATCACCTGTGGAAGATTATCTCTCATTACTGGAAAGGCCACTAGAAGGTAGCATGTCCTTCTACAGTTTGGAGATATCCAATCTAAAATGTAAGTGTTGCTGGTGTGATTGTAAGAATAAGAGGGGCCCTTAAGAAATGGTTAGGCCATGAAGACTTCTTGGGCATGAATAGGATTAGGCGGGTTTATATAGATGCTTCAGAGAATGGCCTCCTTCTGCCATCTTGTTGGTCATGGGACTAGGCACCATCTTGGAAGCAAAGAGAGAAGCTCTTTGCAGGCATCAGATCTGCCAACACCTTGGTCTTTGACTTCCCAGTCTTGAGTGTGGTAAGAGGTAACATTTCTGTTCTTTATGAATGAGTCAGTCTATGGCATTCTGGTGTAGCTACACAAGACAGACTAAGGAACACACCCTAGAGTGGCGATGGCCAACCTATGGCATGAGTGCTGCAGGAGGCTGTCTGTTATCTTTGACAGCTCTAAAAGCTTTATTGTCACTGCCCTCAGCAGACTTCAACAGAAGCCACGGTACCTCCCATCTGTTCTAAGGGCTCATCCGTCTTACCAAAAATTCATTTGCTTTCTTTCCCTGTACTATCTACCCTCCCCTCACGTCCCTTTTTCACATGAAGATGGTGCATAAGTCCCTAAATTCCACTGCCGTTTAGGTATTCTTTCTGGCCCTGTGCAACTAATAAACATATCTACCTTTTCTCCTGTTAATCTACCCATTTCAGTTTATTTCCTAGACTTAGTTGTCAAGTCTAGGGGGGAAAAGAGAAAGTCTCTCCCTCCCTATGTATCTCATCTATTATGTATTATGTACAGCAAAATTGACTGTGCCATGCATCTAAGATGCCATCATATATTATATATAGCTAGATATTATGACATAGTTTATTGTAGCTACAATTTATTGAATATTAACTATGTACCAGGCACGCTATTAAGTATTTTTCTTATGTTTTCTCATTTAGCTTAGATGATGTAGCTTATTTAAATGGTAATTCCAGTAAGATCCAATGTTAATCATTTCTCCTAAGCATTTCTCCTGTCTTTAGGATAAAGAGGTTGAGACACAGGGAAAAAGGACCAACATGAACATCCTCAAAAATAGGTGAAAATAATGAACTAGGGACTATTATAAATCTTAACCCTTCCTGTCCCCCAAGCCACTTCCATCCACTCTAACCAGACCATACACACACACACACACACACACACACACACACACACACACACACACACACATCCTTAAAGGGTTAGCAGAGAGAATTCCAAGGATTCCATTATATTCTAAAATCTTCCCAGCTGGGATAATTGGCTCTAGAGCTCCCCTTTTCCCCAGGACTCTCTCATGTGCCAATTTCTCTAACACATAGATAATTTATGAAAACAGAGTAGACACTTTTTAATAATTAAGAGATAGATAATAAGGGCTTTTAAAATAAGCTGTAAGAGCTTGAAAAAGAAATGGGGACTGAGAAGGTTAGTCATCCACATATTTATTTGGGATGACTTCGGAGGCTGCTAATCTCATACCCCATTATGCACAACCAGAGGCCCCTAAAAGTTTGCTTCATTTACTAGCTGAGGTCTTTGCCAGCATATATGGGTGCTGCAGCGAGTCCTAAGGAGAACTGAAGAAGAAGGCACCTACCCCCATCTAAATCACCAACACGGCCCGTTCTCTTCACTTCAAATTACAGTGCTAACAAGACACAGGTAAAATTAGGTGGCACACTAATTAGGGGGCACAAATGGGTAAAGGATATGGAATGATCAATGGCAGCACAGAATGTGTTGTGTCATATCTTGTAATCTCTCTGGCTGCTGAGCCCAGGAACAAAGGGAGAATTGTGCTCTATTTGTCTAACATGCTCCATATCACAAATTGGAAATCCTTCCTAATTAAGATATTGTTAAATGTCCTTTGTTAGCAGATTTTAACAATGTTAATTAGGAGGTTATAGTGATCATTGTTCATCTAGCAAACAATTAGAGTGATTTGCACTGTAGCTTTGGAGGATCTTGTGAGCAAATCAGGAGGCTCCTCTCCTCTGTAAGCAAGGAGGGGAGCTGTCCTGAGAAGGAGGGGACAAGAAGGTAATATCCTTCACCCCTGTGCTCAGGAAAAACCAGTACATTGACCTGGTGGAAAAGCCTTGTTGGCGAATTATCTGTCCTCACCATTAAAGTTCTTCATGGTACTTTAGGAGACTGTGACAAGACCTCTTAACTAGCCAATCAGATAAAGCTGTCTTCCTAAGGAAAGGAAAACCAGTGCTGTGCCAACAGTGTTTCAAAGTTTTTAAAATAGTTCGAGCACTATGGGAGGCTGAGGCAGGAGGATCCCAAGTTCAAGCCCAGCCTGGGCAACTAGGCAACTGGACAACTTAACAACTTAGCCAGACCCTGTCTCAAAAAAATAAAACAGAGAAAAAAAAGAAAAAAGGACTAGAGAGGTCATGAAGAGGCTTTCAGTTCAATCCCCAGCAATTCCCACCAAAAAAAGGTTAAAATTCATGAATTTTAAAGCCAAGTGAGTCTCGGATAATCCTACTACAGCTGTCCCCTAAATTTAGAGGATTTTACCTCTAAATCCTCAGCACCTCCCCCACCCCACGCACAGTAAGTCAAGGCTTTTTTTTCCTTTCATCTCCTCCCAAATTTCACCCTTCAGCCTGATGCTTATCATAGATGGTGGGAATAAAAGGAAAGAAGCCAGGTGGGAAAGAGGCTAGGAAGGAAGGAAGGAAGGAAGGAAGGAAGGAAGGAAGGAAGGAAGGAAGGAAGGAAGGAAGGAAGGAAGGAAGGAAGGATGGATGGAAGGAAGGATGGAAGGAAGGAATGGAGAGAGGGAGGGATAAAGGAAGGGAAGGAGGGGGGGAGAGAACATGGGAGGAAGGGAGGGAAGGAAGGAGAAAAGAAGGAAGTGAGAAAAGAAAAAGAACAGGGAGGGAAGGAAGGAAAGAGACAAGGAAAGGAAGGAGAAAGAGAAAGAAGACAGTCTTTTGTGTTTTGCTACTTTGAAACTGCAAATATGCATGCAGCATGTATTTTGGGATGAGACCAGAGTGGCCAGCCCTTGGACAGCTACCAGCACGCTTGAGTGGCTTTGCAAACCTCGTTCTCTCCTGGCACAGCTTTCTGCCGAGAAGGGGGGCAGGCATCCCAGGGAGAAGAGGTGTGGATTGGAAATTGAACATAGAACTTAAGCTCTATTTTAGGCTTCCCCAATGCCTTCCCTACATACTCAGGACAAGTCACTTAACTAAAAGTCACACTGACTTGAAAATGTCACTAGGTTTCTAACTGTGCACCTCCAACTCTTGGGGAAGAAGTCCTCGTAGTACCCAGCAGTAGCTCTGTGCCAGGCACCATGCACCACTCTTTACAGAAATTCAATCACAGCTAGCACTTAGCTTCAATCGCCAACGGCGGAGGCCAATTTAAGTGGCTCTCAAGTCTCTTTTATCCTTGGGGGGCCCCATCTGCTGGGAGTACAAAAAGCCCTTTAATGTGCTGCAGCTCCACAGACCACCCACCCCAGCAGTTTGTGCTTTGTCACAGAAACCCCTCGTCTAATTAACAGGGCACAATTTTGATGAAATACTGGTGAAATAAATTATTCATGCATGTCAGAAATCAAATATAGATGGAGTCATCCTGTAAACTGTAACAATGTCTGTAATTTGCTTACCATACTTTAGCCTCGATAATGTAATAAATATCACGTCCACGCTAGTTAGCAAAAAGCCACAATGAAAGTGAAGACATTGCTGTAGTAAGTATTTAACTGTTAGCAAGCTGCCATCCGCTGGCTGCCTCCTTGGGCAAGGTCAGAAATGGGTTACTCTGGATATTCAGTGGCAAAGTTAGTGGCTTTTAAATCACATAGTGGCTGCTATAAATGGGCTTTCATGGGTGACATTTGATCTGGGTGTCATATTACTAGTTTAGAACGACAGGTAAATAGGAGTGCTACTGTTCTGTAACACAGTAGGGTAACTGGAGTCACAATGATTTAAGATACACAGTATTTCCAAATAATGAACAAATAAGACTCCGATGTTTTCTAACACAGAGAAATAATAAATATGCAAGGAGATGGAAATGCTAATTATCTGACTTGATTTTTACACATTGTTATACATGTGTTAAGTTATTGTGCAGTGCCCCATAAATAGTACAAATATTGTGTCAATGAAAAAATTTTTTTAAATTGTTTTAAACAGTTGAGAGATGAATCCAAGGTAGGAGAGCAGGGCATGGGTGGCCAGCCACTTGTAAGGGGGCATGTCCTGTGAATCGTGGAGTTCACAGAAAAGCAGTTCCCAAGTCCTACAGAGGAGGCCAATCAGAAAGTGCTATCTTTAATTCTGATGCAAAACCAAGGAGATTTTTGACAAGTCTGCCTTCATCAACCTGAGCAATGGGGGTACAAAAGATGGTGGCTGTTAACCTTGCGGTTCTCTCCTCTCCCTTTCTCAGTGGTCTGCTGTCACTCTACAGAGCATATTCCTTCCCCTGCCTTCAATGAGTGCAAAATATCACTACCTTTTGCACATGACTTGTCCAAGTCTTTGTTCAGGATAATAGCCTGAGAGGACCTTCTGCTAAGACACCACGGCACCTGAAGACCCTGGTAGTCAATCCAGTTTTCTGTTTATTTGAATCCATACATATCCAAGTGGCCTTTGTGTTTCTAACCATGGCTACCTGTTCTCTCTACATACCTGATATCAGGCACAGGAGACCCTCAACATTCTTCAGTTGAATGAAAGATGAAAAGCACTTTGTCAAGATTTGGGAAAACTCCTTTAGGGAGGAAAACCCATTGACATTTTACAATCTCTCATGGAAAGACTCAGTTGTGTGTGTTTTACTTTTTAATTCACAAACAAGGTTCTTGTGGTTTGCCATGTTGCAGTCAGCAATTACTTACATGAGACACCCAAAATATAAATAAATAAAACAGTAAAAGAAAGACAATAGTAAATAGGGAGGTAGATCTTTTGCCAAAGAAAAAGGGATAGAAAGAGGTGGAGGGAAGAGGAGGGGAAGACAAAGAGGATTAAAAAAAGTGTTAAGATTTCCCCCCCAGGGAAATTACTCAGTATGTACTGCTAACATGTACTACTGATACATGTTAGCCAGGACCTTCAGGCTACATACAGGAAATAGATAGAGCCCCCAACCTTCTAGATGCATGATAGGCCGAGTTCATGTTTCCTAAAATCAGGAATGAATTCTAAGGAACAACAGAGTTCAAAAGTAGGAAATTTTATTGAGAGAGGAGATAGGAGGGGACCTAAATGGGTTGCCAACCAGCCCACTTCTCAAAGCAAGTGTTACAGAGCAAAATCATAAAGTAGGTACAAAATCACGAGGTGGGTGCATGGGTGTAGCTTCATGGGATGAAACTATGATAAACCACCAAGACCACAAGTATAGCTGCTGAGGTACTGCTGGGCCAATGAAGAATCAGGTCATGTAGCAAGTATGCATGGGAAGAACAAGAACCTTTGCTGGAAGAGATGAGTTAGGACGTCTTGGGTGACTGGTCTAGACTCCACTCGACCAGGTGACACCAATTACAGTACAGAGCTTCTCCCTTGGGGAGGTAGGCAGGCCTGGTCATCCAGCTTTATCTCAAGACCTGCCCTTCACTGGATGCACCTCTATGCACAGTTGTAATGTGTTCTCAGTTTCTGCACTGACCCCCCTTGAGAGCCTTGCCTTGCCTGACTGCCTATATTTTACCTAACTCAGCTATCTATAATAATCCTACCAAAAATAATAAAACAAAACACAAAGCAAGAAAAGCCTGGCATGATGGTACAAACCTGTAATCCTAACTACTCAGAAGGCTGAGGCAGACAGATTACAGGTTTGAGGCCAGCCTGGCATACATAAGACCCATCTCTAAATAAATAAATAAATAAGTACAAACGAATAGGAAAATCATTTGCTTCCATTGAGAACTGCTGGGCATTTTAAAGCAGGTCAGCTTTTCCAGCTGTCTCTATCTGTGGACAACACTGCAAGGAAGGAAACCATGAACTCGCTGGAGTTTAGGCACACAATGTGCTAGAGCAGCAGAGAGAATATTCAAGCTATGAAATGTGATGGCTCATTACCATGACAAAGGTTGTAACAACTTGGACAGGAAGCTGAACAAAAGGCATCCACCGTTCTGTTTGCAATTCTCGGATTGTATTTGTAATCTCTCTTTGCAGGAGAAAGAGACTGCCAGCAAAAGGCTGCCACACAAAGAAAGAGTGAAGCCACGGTGCCGGGAGACACCAAAGGGACCAGGGGATGTGCGCTCACCAGTGTTTGTACCTTCTCTGTCTATGTACACAGTCCATGAGAGTAAATTATTGTCACGGGTAAGGGCTTAACATTCTTGACCTATACAATGGCTTTAAAAAAGTATGCAACATGGCTGGAATGCCAATTTGAAGTGGAGAAGCATTTAGGGGGAGTGAATAGGCTGCTTCAGAGCGTTTTCATGGAGGGGAGCAAGCCTCTTTAATTTGTTCTCTGTAGAGGCTGTGGGTGAGCTCACATTGTAACCTGCTAAGTAAGGCACCATGAAAATGATTAATAATGCAGAGATGATGGCTGAAGAGTGACTGTGCTGTGTGGGTTTGGGTGTCAGGGAGGCAGTCATTGTCATACAAGTCACTGATGATTTTGGTTAACAAGTGATACAAATGGAACGGGTCAGTCCTCGGTTCTTTGGGGGCCTCCCTCGCCCGGAGCCTCTGAACCCTGCGAGTCCTGATGCCTTTTCTTTAGTCTGCTTTTGTTACCTACATAGCTGGTGCCTGCAGTTGGAAAGTGGGTGGTGGAGGGGCCATTCAAAAGGGCTCCACAGCCTCCCGATCCCTGGTACTGGAGGAGCCGAGCCATTGCTTTTGTTCAGCTGCGAAAGAATGAAACCCACATTCTACGCTATTGTCCCGCAGCAAGCCAGGCTTTTAATTGGCACATTGGCGTCCATATCTAAAGAGGTGCGCTCCGACTGCTATGCCGGCTTAGAAGTGAGGCGTCGTGAGGGCAGAGGTGACCGCACCTCCAGGTTAATCCAGCTTTGGAATTGTTTTCCATGCTATGACTGCTCCTGGTTCTAGGAAATGGGCATGGCTGCTGTGTGTGGAGGGGCGAACAGGGTTAATCTCAAACATCTTACATTAATCCCATGCATTGTGTTGCATCCCTCTTTGCCTCCACCTCTTGGGCTCCTGATGAACATTAATAGTTCTACCACTTAACCGCCACTCTCCTTCAGCTCCCTCTGGCTTCTGTCCTGGTCGGTGCAGGGAAATGAAAATGCCAGTTTGCCAATCCCTCTCATGCGAGCAAAGTACTCCTAGTGTAGAGATCCAAGGATGAGGGGGACATCTTCACCCTTGAGCAAGTCCATGTAACAAACATTTATTGATGCAACATGGGAGCAATTCAATGTAACAAATACATATTGACCTTCTGCAATTGATCCGAGGTTCCGGGTCACTAACAAAATCACTTTTGTGACTTTCATGAGGAAGTCAAGGTAAATCTTGCAGTTAACACGTGGGTATGTGTTGTGTCTGACCACTGGGTCTCAGAGTGTGATGTTAAATATATCTAGTGCAGGAGATCTAGATATGACTCCTCAAAACACAATTGGACCTGCATATGCACAGGATGCACTGAACTAACCAACCTCATATAGAAAATATGGGGAAAAAATTGCATCTGTACTGATGATATATATACAAATTTTTTTTCTTGGTGATTAGTGCCTAAACAGTATCACATAACAGATTTTTACATAGCATCTACATTGCATTAGTTATTTATAGTTCTTTTAAATATGACTTCTAATACACAGGAGGATTGCATGGATTCTATGCAAATACTACATCTTTTCATATAGACGACTTGAGCATTCACAGATTCTGTTACCCAAAGAGGTTCTGGAACCCATTCCCTATGGATAATGGTGATAACTCTATGCTTCTTTCGAGTAAGAATTATTTTGGGAAGCTGAAGATGTAGGAGAGACTTGGAAAATAAAGTTAAAGTGACACCCTTTCAGGAGAGTTTATAAATCTCCATTTGAAAATCTCTGTCCTGTCCAGGAAAAGAATTACTCTTACCAAGGAGAAACAAGACCAGCACGTGTCCATCAGGCTTCACCCTGCTTACCACTGGAAGCCCCTGTTTCCTGGGCTTCACATCCTTCTTTCTCTGTTTCAGTTAATGATGGCATTTATGCCCCCTCTATCAGGGTTGCTCAGTTTGTCTGAGTATCTTTCATGAAGGCTGAGGCCTACATGTCACTGAACTTCTGTTTGTGTCACTCTTCCTAATATAATCTTGCTTCTGTTACAGGACTTTACCATAAGCATGGTTGAAGAGTGCAGAGAGCCCTGCTTTCTCTCTGCACTATGAAAAATAAGGCTCTTGCAGCAGGCCTTGTCTCTGCTCTGGAGAGTACCAGGCCATGCATCTGAGCTTGTGTGAGGGCCAGCTCCAGGAGTGTCTCTGGTTGCACTTGACCAAGGCCTGTCACATAGACCACTGGGAAGACTATCCTGGCTATAGAACACTGAATTCGTAGATTCCAGAAGTAAGGAACTTACTTTACACTGTCACTAGTCCACATTTTCATCAACATCACACACTGAAAGAAACTAGCTTTCTTTTCTTTTTTTTTTTTTTCAGTCTTGCCAAGTCACTAAATTATACAGCCTGGATTTGAATATGCAATCCTCCTGCCTTAGCCTCTAAGGGTTCTTGGATTACAGGAGCTGGCATTTCAGGCCCAGGGACTGAATCCTCAGCCCCTGCGCCTACTTGTAGGCACTTTAATCCACTGAGCTATTTGGCCGGCCCAAGATAGATGTAATTTTTAAAAATTCTATAAAGAAAATTTTAATCAAAACCAAAGATAAGATTGAGCTCTTTTATTTTATTTTATTTTTTTCTTTTTATACCCTAGGAGTATGAACATTTCTCTTTCTGGCTTCATTCTCTAAGACAGGATTCAGTGATACTTATTGATTCTGACAGTAACATAAGTTAATGAGGATGTACTACCCAAATAATAATACCTGTGTTAGCTGGGATGTATTTCTTCAGCTCACCAACAGGCAACAAAACTCTTTCAAAATTACTGGTAGCACTGGCTGAGGGTGTAGGTCAGGGTTAGAGTACTTGCTGAACATGTGTGAGCCCTCCAAAGTGTATCTACTGATTTGATAATACCTTTTGTAGAAATTACCAGAGGGAAATGACTGGACACATGGACAAAGGTGTATGAATAATGTAGACTTGCTTATAATTGGACCAACTAGAAACTTTCAGGGTCATCGTGAAGGATTTTAGCCAAGAGATGGTATATTCATGCAATAGATTAAATTATGCTGATTACGAGTACTGTTACAGTAGAAGAATATATATATTGTTCTGAGATAATGTAAGTAATATGTGATGGAGAGCAAAAATCAAGTTATAAAATTTCTTCATAGTATACATAGGGTTCTTAGACTATAGCACCTTGAAATAGATCTCTTTGGTGCATGATTTATTCTAAAGTAAAATCTTCTGAGAATGAGCAGACCCAAGAAAAGCTCTGCAATCAGGGGACAAGCTTTCCTTTTGCAGAGGAAATGTCCCTTTGTGAGGCTGTCTTCTTTCCTGGCACCAGGAAGAAGAGTGCTCAACCCGTAGCATGCAGAAGGCAATGATTTAAAAATGACTAAGTAGTGGCCAAGGACAGAGCTCGCCAGCACTGCCTGGCAAGTGTGAGGTCCTGAGTTCGATTCCTGTTACCAAAAAAAGAAAAATACTAAGAAGCCATTCACCGCACTTTTCCTAGCTGCTTTCCATCGACAGCTATCCCACCCAGAAAATCCAAGCCCTTGCCATTCCATTAGCCTCATGGGTAGACAAGCCCACACTCCAAGCACTCCCCTGTGTGCTCCTGTATATGCAGAATGATAAAAAATATGGAGAGTGTTTAAATTTTTTAAAAAATTACTACAGTAAAAGGCACTTGCCCTGAGAGCTCCTCAATGCTCCCACTTACCCCCCACATGCTTATCCCATCATTCTTGCACTTTTTGAAGCAGTTCTGGGGGCCACCTTTCTTGTCTTTTTGTGGCTGCCTCACTGTCCTAAATAGGTTCAGAGCATTTAATTTTCATGGTTCTTTTGAACTTGGATAAGAGCCAGAGGTTCTGTTTCACCAGATGCGTTGAATCAGGGGGCTGAAGACTCACTGTCATGTTTCTATGAGCCACCTTTCTATTCCCTGGCACCTGGCGACCACATCGGCCCAATTTTTATCACACCTCATTCAAAGCAAAGGGGTAATTTTGAGGGGCTTAATGCAGTGCACCCCAATCATTTGTGTATGTTGATCAACCCTTGCATAAGTAGAACATATATGTGAGCAAACTTCTGCTTAGTTTTCTCCTGAAAATCTGTCAGTTGGCAGTTGGATTCCTAGGTCCACAGCAGACAAGAGTGACGACGCTAGAGGAAAAGATATTCCTTTTCCTCCAGCTGACTCTCTGGTTAAAGAAACAAAAAGCACAGAAACATCACCTATAAAAAGTTAATACCAATTACTTTGGGATGGTGGATTTATAACTAAATTTTATTCTCTTATTGATATGCCCTAAGCTTTTGACAGCAATCATACAGTCATTTAGTTTTTTGAAAGGTAATAAAACCCCTACCAAAAAGGGTGCTTAACTTGCTTTTCTCCCAGGCTGAGGACTGAACTAGGGCCCTATCCATGCAGACAAGTGCTCCACCCCTTTGTTACACTCCTAGCCCTTGTCTTGCTTCTTAATTTCCATATAATTTCTACTACCACCTTCTACTTTATGAGGGATAAGAGCTGATAAAACATCACACCTGGAGTTTACCAGAGATGAAAGTTAATTTTGTATGTTGACATGCCCAGGCTACGTTACTTTGTAGTTTGATGAATCACCCATCTAGATATCGCTGAGGAAGGATTTTTGAAGATGTGATTAATATTTAAAGTATTAGATTTTGAGTAAAAGAGATTATCCTTCATCAAGAATTTTAAAACTTTTTCTTTCACCCATCTAAAGTTTTCCAGCTGGCATCCTGTAAATTAGATTGGCAAGGGCAGATTGTCAGAGAAAGACAAACAAAAGTTTCTCAACATGTAGGCACACACACACACACACTCACACAGGTTCAGCCAGGGACGAATGACCCCAAGATGCACTTAAAAGGTGGGTTTGTGTAGCACTTTAGGCAGAGCAAGGAAGATGGGGTAGGGAGCTTGTGATTAAGGCTGTGGAAAGGTACATGTTGTAAGACTTATTATATAGACTTAAATTTATGTCTTCTGCACTGATCCAGAGTTAATAATCTTCCTCCTGACATGGGAGAGGGGACCACATCTTTCAGAAGGAATCCATGTGCCTTATTTTTTAGAGTTCCTCTTGTTTGCTGATTCTTAATAGCCTTTCACCAAAAATAGCCCATGTGCAGGTGAGGCATGCTTTGGGCTGTCCTGTCTAGGCACCCTCAGCTCAGCAGGACTGGGCCTCATCTAACCAGTTGAAGGCCTAGGGAGAAAAGATGGAGATTCCACAAGGAAAAAGGAAGTCTGCTTCCAAACTGCTCAAGACTACAGCATTAATTCTTGCTGGATTTTTTAGTCTCCTACAAATTGCAAACTTACGAGTCCCACAATTACACTAACCAGGTTCTTCAAACACACACACAAACACACACAAACACACACACACACACACACACCTTTCTGGTGTATTTCTGAGAAACATGACCAGTGTGCCAAGTTAGAGCAAAGTCATTTGCATAAAAATGGTGCCTGAGTTGCCACAGAGGTGACCTTGAGCAGCAGGACTGCCCCTTCCCATCCGGCCTGGGGAGCAGCAGAGAGCTCTGATGTGCTTTCCTGGTGGCTTCTACATAGGTACTCTGTGTGGACACAGACAGTTTTTGATCTAGCATTGAGACTGAGAGATCAAGTCTAAGGTGAGTGTTTTGGTACTTCGATGAAATTTAGGCCTTTGTGAACCTAAAACCCATGTTCTTCAGCAGAACTCAGGGCAAGAATCCCTCCCCATATCTTGCATTGCCCAAGAGTGATCCAGTCAGGTCCCAGAAGACACTAAAGATCAACACTTCACCCCCTGTTCTTCTGTGGACTTCTACCAGAAAGGCTCTACCTGCATAACCAGACTTCCTTTGGTCCTGGGACTGGGTATTGAACCTAGGACCCTCACACTGAGCTCCATAGCTTGCTGAATTTTTCTTTTGAGACACTGTCTTGGTAAGATGCCCAGACTGAGCTCAAACCTGTGATCATCCTGCCTCAGCCTTCGAGAGTACAACAGCTGTAGGCACACACCACCTGCCCAGCTAAGACTGCATCTGGTTAGGATGCATATTGCCCCCTCACTCTCTCATCACGTGCACACCCCTCCCTTGTTTCACCATACACACTTGGAGCCCCACCCCCACTTCTTCCTGTACCTCAGGGTGAGCTGCAAGCCTGGGTCCCCTTTGCCCAACTACCATGTGTGTGCACCTACTAACTGAAATGAGTTTTTTCTCCTGGAAACCTGACTATACTCCTTGGTTCCAGAGACTCAGAATGCTAGAGAAGTGGAATGGGGCTCCCTCTACCTCAGAAGGTGGAAGGAAAGTGTACAATTCCTGGCAGATCTGGAGAGCCAGAGTAGAAGAGGGGCCCCAAGCCACACTGCTTGTCCCTGAGGTTACAGCTGAGACACCAGATGAAGCCTTCAGCACTCTACCCTCTGACATCTGTGCACAGAGACAGGCTGTGCAAGGTGCTCAAAGCTGCCCTTTGTCTTTCTCCCTTTCTTAACTTTCAAGCTGTACTTTCATTAAAGCTTAAAGCTGTATGGTACAAAAACAGCCCAGGAAGCTGTGGCCAGCACAGGACCTGAGGCTCTGTGGATGGATGGCATCTTGGGGCCTTCCTGGCTGCTCCAGCTTCTGTCACCCTCCAGGCCCTGAGTTACCTGCTAGTGAATAAATCCATGGAAGAATGAGTAGGAGCTCCTCACCAGGAGAGCAGTCGGTTCAGGCTCAGAAATGACAATCCAATCTCACACGCTGCCAGACTAAGTCAGTTAAGGACACAGTGGGCCACTGTCATTAGCACCCATGGGTCCTCCCACCATGTACACTGGCCATGCAGATGGGGCTATTCTCACCTTGCCCCTGCATCCCACATGTCCCCACTGCTGGTCCTCGCCTTCCTGTGGAAACCAGACATAAAGCCACTGAGGCAGACACCAGGGTGAAATAGCTCACATTTCTACCCTGTAGTTTCGTTTTAGAAAAATCCAGGCAGAGGTAATCTATAAAAGTCAAGAGGAAAACTGAAGCACTTCCAAGGAATGTTGTTTTGTGGGTGTTACAAAAGAAGGTAACTTAAGAGATGGCAGTTGGAGAGAGAAAATATACATTTTCAGTGGACTCTGTGAGGAGCAAAAATGGGCATGAGGCATGCACCAGTGTGCATCTGTCTGCTGCCTACTTCCTGTCTGGAGTCCTCTCTGGCCACTACATGCAAAGAGCCCTTGGGAGGTGATCTATGGAGGCAAACATGCAAATCTGCCATTGCCACCCTGAGGGAGAGGCAGTGTCCTTCCTGCTCCTCATTGCTGTGGCCCCATATGTCTCTTCTTTTCAGTCCTTTTTCTACACCTGACTTGTTCATACTCAAGTGGTATAAAATCTGCTGGCTCTTATCAGTCATGCTCAGCTTTTCAAAAAGAAAAATGAGGCTATAGTCTGGAGATGTGAATGAAACCACAGAACTCTGGGGCTGGCTCCTATTATGCTCTGGGGAGGTCTGGGGATCCTCCCCAAAGTCTCATGCATTCACAGGTTGGGCTTTTTGGAGGCGGCTGGATCTACAGGGTGAGACGCTATGAGTTAAATGTGTGATGCTGAACTTAAGGGCGCCCCACCCGGGTAGCATTAGCCAACAGGTCTACAGCCCAGATAGGAGAGAAAGACACTGCTGCTGCTGCCTGCCATTGGTGCTGCTTCACGACTTCATTGCTTTGCTGTCTTCTGCCCACCATGAGCTGTTTCTCCTCTGTGATGTCCCTCTGACTCACCGCCCTGCCTTGGAGCCAACCGACTATATGCCAAAGCCTCTACAAGATGTGAGCTGCACTAAGCTTTTCCTTTTGTAATTTTGGAGGTTGAGCATTTTGTCTCAACAACTAGAAAAAGTAACTAAGACCACTGCTTCAGGAGGGGAGAAAAAGACAGCATCAGAACTGTGTGAGATTTACTGGGGGTGCATCATGATAAAGGTGGGGGGCATATTAGCATACCCACCTCCTTTACTTAAAGTCAACTGATTGTACATCTTAACCACATCTATCCTGGTCGTACTTGGATTAGTGTTTGATTATGAAACTGGATTCATTATCTAACCAAGCTGACACACAAAACTAATTGCAAGGGGAAAGGAAGGAAAATAGGCTGGGAAGAATCTGTACCCAGGGGGAGCTCAGAGAAAGATTCAGTCAGCCCAACAGAAGACTCTGGAGCAGAGTCTCACACTTAGCCAAGGATGCTCAGACCACAGGTCCCCGCCATGCTGAGCCATGGTTGGAGCTGCTCAGGGAGAACCTGACCTCAGCTCAGTGCTACAGATGTAGCCCATGCTGCAGGTGCCACACTGGATGCTGTCCGCCACCTGTACCCTTGACCAGAGAATGGAGCAAGCCTGGGGACTCAGAGTCACCATATTTTACCTCCCCCTTTTCTTCTCTCATGCCTTGCTCTGGCACCTAGCTTCTGCCTTTCATGTTGAGGATACAGCATCAGTCTCCCCTCCTCCTTGATTCCATCCCAATATTTCTCCCAGTTCTGATCTCTTCTCTGTTCCTCCAGCACTCTCATGGCTTTCCTTTATCCTTTACAAAGTCAGCTGTCCCACCTCCACTTGATGGCCTTTGAAGCATAGAGTAGCAGGGTGCACAGAAGCCCAGATCCACAGGCTGGGGTGAGTTGGAGGAGGCTTCTCTGCCCCGCCCTTAGCCATGATGGTTGAGGGCCGTGTTGGAGCTATGCCAAATGCATGCTTAAATAATGGGCATACCCGAGCCAGAAAATTAAAGCACAGCATGGATTGCGGAATGCACAATTTTATTGTCAGCAATTGCCTGGTGACTCTGCATATTGAGAAAATCTTCACAGCTTCTTCCATTTTCCATGGCTTGGTTAATGTGCAAATAATTGTAGTGGTAAACTTTTATCCCCTCCCCAAACTATTCTTCCCCTTCTTTCTCTCCCAAGCAGGCAAATCAAATACCTACTGTGACAAAGGAAGTTTTATGTTTCATCTCATCACTCACCTTCTGTACAGAATGATGCTCGGTGCTTGGAAATCATAGATCCCAACTGCATTCACTTTTCACAGATAAATAACATGGGGGCAGAGGTGGTCACATGACTTGTTCAAGGTCATGTAAGGGACAGACCCGAGGGAAAGGAAAGCTTTGACCACCAGTCATGTGAGCATCAACACCTTTTGAGGGGCGAACTTCTGAGGGGTTCAGCAAAGAAGGTGTGATGGGCGCCCCAATTTCCCATAGACAGCTAAGGAAATAGTCTCTGAGCTGCCCTGGGAGCCGAGTGTGACCAGGCCTCCAGTCCTGCTTGTTCCTGTATCTGCCATCCCTGTGCCTTCTTTTCCTAAGCATACCAGGAGTTAGTGTGTTTATCTGAAATACAAGCAGAAGCTTATCATGTTTTTTGTGACAACTTCCACACTGAATGTGAGTACTAGAATCTGTTGTGAAATAAGGATGCTTACCTGTCACTTGGGTGGCACTTGGCCTTCTCTGAGGTCATTCATTCTTCACTCCAGTGGTCCAGCAGGCAGGTAACATGTAGTTCCATAGTAAGTTGGAGAAAATAAACTCAGAAGGAAGTGATTTGCCCCAGGCACATACTAATTTAGGAAGCTGTACTTTGGATCTTTCCATCCAGGTCTCTTTCTACTCCTGCTCCAGCAAGTGGTTTGTGAGTGCTACAGGTCTCAGACTGCAAGGTCTCACAGGTGAGCCAGGGGAACAGTAATGCCTACTTCCTTCAATTGCCAGTGCATTGCCCTGATTTGTGCCTTGTCATTTCCACTTCAGTCGCTGCCACAGCCTCCGATCTGGTCTCCTTGCTCCACCTTACTGTTCTCCGACACAGGCTCTCTGCAGCTCGATGGAGCAGCAAAAGAGACCCTTCTGCAGTAATCAGCCCTGCACCCCTAAGCACAGTTACAAATGACACTCACGTACACCTGCTATCATAGTGAGCGTACGTGTGAAATGTCTATTAGAAAATGTTAAAGGCTGTGTTTTAAATAATGTGATTAAAGGTTGCAATATTTTCTTCTTATTACCCTGCCTCAGAGAAAATTACTCAGAAGTGTAAATGGATTCTTCCTTTGCTAAAAATTAACAGTGTCCTAAGATTAAGCTCCCATGTAAATGTGACTTCTAGGGCCCTTCAGGAGATGACCCTCACTCTGTTTCAGTGCTAACATCTTGCAATTCTTCCCCTTCAATTCCACACTAATTTCTCTGCCTCTGCTCCTCCTTCCATAGGTTTAAATTAAGCTATTCTCCTGGGGGAGGCTGTCCTGACCCTCTGAGACCAGGACAGGGATCTCTGGACTCCCTTTAGCTACACTTCCATCACCAAGTTGCTTCCGTTTCTACTTACTAACCTTCCTTTCCAAGTAAAGCATCAGCTCCCTTGAGGGCAGAACACAGGGTTTCCTGAGGGCAGAGCACGGGGTTTCCTGAGGGCAGAGCACGGGGTTTCCTGAGGGCAAAGCATGGGGTCTGCTGAGCGATTACTCTCCTGGGGCCAACACGGGGTAAAGGGCATCAGTGACCAGCTGTTAAACAGGCAGGTGCTGCTCTCACCGCGAAGACTTCTGTGGAATGGGAGAGAGTAGAGCCAGTACACTGGCCCCACAGTTCTCATGGAATGTAATATTTTTGACACCCACTTTCTTTCTTAAAAACATCCCAGCACAGAATCTTTTCTTTCCCTGGGAATAAAACCTTGGATGCTTCCCACAACATTTCTTCTCCTTCTTAGGCAGTATTCATTGCATTCCTTTCAACTCTCAGTCATGCCTCAATTAATTTTGTAATTAATGGTGTTGAACCTGATACATCAAGCACAACTTCAATATTCAGAAGGAAATAAAACATCTCCATTTCCACCAACCCTGCTGCCTTTGGGGTAGCAGTTGGATGGTTTTCCTTTTCCCTTTCCTGGCTAATCTTATACTCTACCCATGGTTAAAATTTTCCAACCACATGGGGTAAAATGGTTGAGTAGACAGGAATAGAATGAAAGTGATGAAACTCAATGTGTACCAACCCAAGATACAGCTGTGGGTGACTAGAATACACAGCACCAGGTTATGCCTCCTGGACCCAAGGATTTCCCTTGAACTCTTACTTGGGAAGCTGCAGACAAACGCAAAGTGCTGAGAAGTTGTCTCCTTTTGTGAGAAAAACTCGCCACTACAAAGGAAGTCGCTCCTTGTATCGTTGTCTTCCTCTGCACCAGAAGGATGAGACTGAGTCTTCTTTTACAGAAGACATAGATTTAAATCTGCAAAGCAGAGGCTGGGGAGATGGCTCAGTGCAATAAGTGCTTCCCTGGCAAGCACAAGGGCCTGAGTTCAATCCCCCGGTTCCACCAAATAATAATAATAATAATAATAATAATAATAATAATAATAATAATAATAATAAATCTATCCTGGTCACCTCGCAAGCAGACCTTTCCCCACACCATTCTCTTTTTCAGACATGGCACTAAACTTCAATCCTAAGATGGTTCTTTTAGATGTTCTCAAGAGATTTACTCAGTTTGCTGGGTTTCTCCCACATATAAAGGAGATATAAACGTTACCAACATCTCATTTGTTTGTCTCTTCTTAATCTGTCTTTTGTTACCAAGAGTCACAGCCAAGAGTTACAGAGGTAGAGAGAAAATAATTTTCCTTCTCTACAAGAAATGCTAATTTTAAAAAATGTTTTTAATATGTAATTGAGTGTGCTTATAGAGCAGTGTCATAATTTGATACAAGGTATTGCAAAATCCCTCAATATAGTGAAAATCTATGATACATAATTCAGATTAATATTTTTTTGAAAACCTGCAAAACCGTGAGTCTGTGAAGGTCAACCTGCAAAAGAACAAGGGACTACTATAATCAGCATTTCCATGGCTTTCAACACTGTCAGTTCTTCGCAATATTTAGTCGGGTGGCGTCTCCACGGGATGGTTCTGTGACCTCTGGGCCTTACGCGCATGTCAAGTTGGCTTCTGCTTTCTCACATCTGAGATGCTCGCAGCAGGCCTTCGCAAGCAGCCTGAGGCCTGAGTTTCCACAGTGACTGCACTGAGGCCCTGGTGTTACCAGGGTTCTGCATGCCAAGCTCTTCCTAGGGATCTTTGCCCACCTCTTGGACAGGACACGAGGTGGCAAAGTTTCATACTTATGAAAAGTACTAAAGGTAGGAAATGAATATATTCTGCAGAGTCAACTGGTGAAAAGGTTCAGAGTAGCCAGAAACTGAGAGTTATTGTCTTTTTATACCCCCCCCCATTCTGTTGTCAAAACCCTGCTTGATCTTGTGCTAGAAGAACTGAAGACAATAGTCTCTGACTGGTACCAGGGGCAGGGCTTGGAAGCTGTTCTCCACAGGTGTCCTGGATCTCTGTGATTGACAGGTCCCACCCACTTGTCCAGCCACTTTGCCATGCCCTAACATCCTGCCTCACTAGGATTCAGGCAGCTTCTAGGTAGAGTCAAAACAGTAGCTTGGTCCTCTCTCTGGTGCCTTCAGATCACCGGAGCTTTTCAGGGTGAATCTGGAACAAACGCCTAATGAACCCTCAACTCCAGAAGGAATGGCCTAACTTTTTCAGTGAGATATTGGGGGTTCCTTCCCTGGCTGTGAAGCAGGGCTCCAGCTTCTCTTCCAGAGCTTGACAAGACAGAGATCGCTCCCAGGGATAGCCGTGAGAGGAAGGTCATAGTTTTGGTTTTCTAGGTGCTCCATGGGAAACAGACATTGACAGAGCCTAGAAAAGGTCACCCCTAAATATGCAGTTCAGTGTACGAGTTATTGTAAGTCAGAGGCCTTGGAGAGCAGCAGATGCTGGAAGACACTATGCTGATACTCCCATATCTGTTTAAAGAAAGACCACCAAAGAGCAAAGCAAAACTCCCTGAAGTTTTATGTACTTTCTTCCATGAATCTGTCTGCTACAGCTCATTCTATCACAGGGTGGGTCCCAGGAGCGACCAGGATACCTTGCTCTCCCACCACTACAGAATAGATTCACCAACAGCTCCCATGACAGAGAAGCACCTGAGGGCTCGTCAGTGAGGGACACAGGCACATTTAAGACACAGAATCAAAGAAGCACACCTGACAGAAAATGAGGCTGGGGTGCATGAGCCCGAGGCACATGGTGGTTGGGGGCTGGAGTGTACATTTGATCTTAGGGATCTCTTTCACAATGGGAGATCTAAGGTACTTTCCCTAAAAACATCTTTAAACCTCTTAAATCTGTTTCTTCATCTTTTTTTTTTTCTTTTCTTTTAAATAGTTTTATTGAGAAAGAAGTAGTAATGAGACAGTTTCAAAACAGATTAGTAGAATAGTTATAACAATTAATACATTGCATATTGTTGTCTTTACAGTAGTTATTCATAGTACAAGATGCAGACATGATATGTTGTCTAAACACTGTTAGTTCAAAACTTTCTTCTCATTGAACTAAGAGAAAGTAACTCCATATCTATGCATATATATATATATATATATATCACTACAAAATGGTCCTTCATTTATATTTCCTGTTTTGGTTTACTCTTGTCAGGGACGTATATTCCATTACCATTCATAAATTGTAGGTGTATGAATTCAGCAAAGTAATCCAGTATAGTCCAGTAGTCTATAATAGTAGAGGATTATCCACATTATTGGCAGTGTCAGAAGTTGTTAACTTGAGCCTTTTACAGTGCAGCATATTAATATGGCTTTACTTTTCATACCTTGATTTTATACTTTTCTGCTGGATAGTTAAGACCAAGATAAAGCAAGACCTAAACCACATACTAGTTCATAGGTCATGCTTTTTTTTTTTTATGTCCATGAGAAATTATTTTTTTTCCATTTATTTTAATTTTATTAAAATACAAATGTCAATCAGACAGTTTCAAGACACCTTAAACATACAGAGTCGATGAATTAATACATTGCAAACTGTTTTCATAACGTTTTGGTATTGTACAACGTGCATACATGATATTCTATTTACAGATATTATTTTAGCAGATATGTCTTATCAGTGAATTAAGAGTGTAGTTGCTTACTTATCTTTTTTTATAGCTGATTTATATCAAAAATTCAATAATTATTTACCTAGTGGATGACCATAGCACTAAAAGCCAACATAATATCCTGTCCAACTACCATTAGTGCAGATCTTGCCTCTCATAGAATTATGTAGAAGCACAGCGTTATCTATCCCAACTGTACTGTCTATACACACACATCATGATTTTTTCTTTCTATACCCCTTCCTTTGTTTACACTTGTCAAAGGTGGGCATTCCATTGTCATTCAACTAACTTAGGTGCTTGAACTCGACACCACAATCCAACACAGTCCAGCATTCTGCAACCATAGTGAGTTATTCGAAGAAATTGTCGACCATATCCATTTACAGCTCAGCTTAATATTATGGGCTCACGATGTATACTTCATTTTTATACTTTTACACTTCTCTACTGGATGGTTAAGACCTAGGTAGATCAAAACTTATATATCAACACAAGAACTTTATATTTCCTATGTGGTCATTGAAGTCTTCTCAGGGTTTATCTTGTAGTCCTGTACATTATTCTGTAGTTCCTTTGTCTGTGTCATCCATGTGTATGAGTCACGGCCAATGCTTGACCAGATTGCTCTCTGTGAGAGCCTGAGAGAAAGTTTTCTCTTCATGTGACTCTCCCCAGGCACACTTTATGTTTTTTTTCATTTATTTTTATTTTATTAAAATACAAATGTCAATCAGACAGTTTCAAAACACCTTAACCATACAGAGTCAATGAATTAATACATTGCAAACTGTTTTCATAACGTTTTGGTATTGTACAAGGTGCATACATGATATTATATTTACAGGTTTTTTTATAGCTGAATTATATCAAAAATTCAATAATTAT